>PVIU01005955.1:0-43546 GCA_004026605.1 Ondatra zibethicus
TTTACTTATCCCGTTCTAATACTCTAAAACGACATCTTGGTGAGATGGAGTTAGTCAGTCTTAATCTAATACTTTTATCCTTAAGGAAAAGATTTCTAAAATAAGCCCACTCCTAACACTGTATGTGTCTACACAAATGTGTATGTTTCTGTGATGCTTTACCGAAAGGGACACCTGCTCAGGACACCTGCATCGTCAGCACATTTGGGCTCCACCCCAGACCTACTAAATTTTAATATCTCATCCTTGACAATTGATTGTGGTTTTTGTTTTGTCCGTTCTTTCGTTCATTCATTCATTCATTATTATTATTAAGATTACTTGATTTTAATTTTTAAAATTACAATTACATTTCTCACTTCCCTTTCTTCATTCAAGTCCTCTCATACACTCCTCCTTTCTCTTTATGACCTCTTTTTCCATTAATTGTTGCTATATACATCCTGAAAATATGCTTATAAGTAATGCTGTACAGACTGAGCAGGTTGTACTTACGTATTTAGAATCCTGCTTACAGCCTCCAGGCAATCCTTGGGAACTCGGAGATTCAGGAAGCCCTAAGCCCCTTTTATTGACATTTTTAGAATAGTTACTGAGCTCTTCCCAAGTCAAGGAGCTCTGCTAAGTGGGGTGGACACTAATCCTCTCTGGGGGAGTTAGCACTGCTGTGTGGCTGAAATGATCCAGAGAAAGTGTGATGGATAGTGTGCATGAGACAATTCTTTCCAAGTGAAATGCTTTCTGAAATGGTGTAGTGAGACTAGGTTGCAATAGCACATTGATAAAAGATCCAATGATAGAATTATAGATGCAGGAAAGGAGAAGGGCAAGTATTATAGCAGAGAATCAAGACAATATAAGGAGTGAGTACATGGTCAGGGTACAGAATTACAAACAGTAGGTAGTACCTGCTATGTCTAGAAACAGGAATTGAAACACGTATTTAGCTCATATGAAAAGCAAGATTAAGATTTTTTTTGAAGAAAGTTTACCTTTTTTCTATGCTCTTTGTTTTTTAAGATATAATTTTAACTTAATCTCTACAAAGAATATCCTCTACAGAAATAATGAGAACTCCCCAAAGCTTGACATCTTTGTAACTGAGAGTGCTGTGTGGGTCTCAACAAACTACTTTCAATGCTCTTCCTAAGTGAATAAGGAAGGCCTTTATCAATAACTCCTAAAACTCCACCAGTAAACAGAAACTCTAAGATTTTATAGCTTCACACATCTGTAGGAAAAAGTCCCAACATGCCATGGAAAAGTAATGGGACTTTATTCTTCTGATTTATGAAAGCATAACTGCAATGGATCAATTCTTTTTGAGAAATAAGAAAATTGCATTCTGTACTTTTTTTTTGGATAAGGG
The DNA here is from genome assembly GCA_004026605.1 of Ondatra zibethicus. Lineage (NCBI taxonomy): Eukaryota > Metazoa > Chordata > Mammalia > Rodentia > Cricetidae > Ondatra > Ondatra zibethicus. The sequence goes on from PVIU01005955.1 coordinate 1,370, forward strand.
TGATATCGAGTTCTTCTTTACCTACTGTAAATAATATGCAGCTGTAACGTGGACAAAATTCTAAAGGTTTGGTCCAAATGAGGAATTTTTACAATTTTGTCTTACTGTCAGCATGTTGACTGGTATTGTCACCAGCATAGGTGATCATATATTTGAGATTTCATGGGTGTGGTATCTCTGTCATCTCTAGTAGACACTATCTTAAAGCACAGGTTCTGCTTCTCTGGCTCTTACAGTTGTTTTACCCCTCCCCTTTTTCATGCAATGCACCTTGATCCTTATGTGGATGTATATGAACTGGGTTTGGGCACCCCATCTTCTTTTGTTCTCTACATTTTGATGTGTTATGGATTTCTGTAACAGTTTCCATTTGGCTCAAAAAGAAGCTGCTTTGATAAACATTGAGAAATACACTAATTTGTGGGAACAAGCAGATGCTTTTAGAATGCAGTTAGAAACTATAGTGATTTAGGAAAATGGAAACAGTAGGCTTTCCTCCATGCCCGGTGACATCACCAGCCATGGGTAGCTGGCTGTGTTTACAGCAGCAGACATGCATTCTCTCTTAATGAGTTGGACTTAAGTCCAATTAGACAACTACCAGTTACCCTCAGGAGAGGATATAATTGTCACTATTGCATCCTTGGTGATATCCTGCCACGCTGGTTGTTTTTGAAGGTCCAACCTTAGATGAAGACTTACAGGCAATTAGCAGCTTCTGAGAAAGGAAGAATCAGTCTTCTCTAGAGACAATTTCCTTGATAGGTTTTCCAATTCTAAGTAGTCACTCTTTCTTTTTTTAATGCCTGGACTTTTCTAATTAATTAATTAATTCCCAGCCTGATCACAGTTTTCCCTCCCTCCTCTCCTCCAAGGCCCATCTTCAGCCCTCCTTTTCCCCCTCATTCTCTCCTTTCTGTTCAGAAAAATGCAGGCTTCTCATGTATACCAGCCAGCCATGACATATCAAGTTGCAGGAATGTAGGCACCTCCTCTCCTATTAAGGCTGGGCTAGGCAACCCAGTAGGAGGATAGGGTCCCAAAAGCAGGTAACAAAGTCAGAGATAGCTCCTGCTCCCTCTGTTAGGAGTCCCACAAGAAGATCAAGCTACGCAACTACAATCTATATGTAAAAGGCCTATGTTAGTCCCAAGCAAATTTTCTGGTTTGCGGTTCAGTCTCTGGGCCCCTATGAGCCCAAGTTAGTTGATTCTGAGGTTTTTTTTTTGTGGTGTCTTTGGCTCCTCTGGATTCCATTATCTTTTCTCCTCCTCTTCCATAGGATTTCCTAATGTCAGCCTAATGTTTAGCTGTAGGTCTCTGCATCTGTTTCCATCAGTGGCTGGGTGAAGGCTTTATCATGACAACAGGGCTAGGCAATGATCTATGAGTACAGCAGAATATCATTAGAAATAGTTTCATTGACTTTTTTTTGCCAGTCATGTTTGGTTCTATCCTAGGTCTCTGACCTGTCCAGCCTCTGGGTCCTGGGACTTCAGACTGTGTTGGGGTGGGATCCCTCTCATTCTGGAACAACCTAGATGGCCATCACTTGAAGAATGGATAAAGAAAATGTGGTACATTTACACAATGGAGTATTATTCACCTGTTAAAAGCAATGACATCGTGAAATTTGCCAACAAATGGATGGAACTAGAAAAAAATCATCCTGAGTGAAGTAATCCAGACCGAGAAAGACAAACATGGTATGTACTCATTTATAGGTGGATATTAGCTGTATAGTAAAGAATAATCATGCTACAATCCATAGACCCAAAGGAGTTAAGTAACAATGAAGGCTGAAGGGGAGACTCATGAATCTCACTGTGAAGGGGAAATAGAATAGACATCACAGGTGAATGGGGGAGAAGTCTAGTTGGGGGTGTGTGGGCATGGGAGCAGGAGGGATCAAATGTGGGGAGGATTGAGGGAGAGAGTACTGGGAAAGACAAGTGGAATAGGGGGCATCTCTGGGATGGACTAGAAACCTAGTAAAATGGAAACTTCTAGAAATCTATGAGGGTGACGCTAGCTAAGACTCCTGGCAATGGGATATATGGAGTCTGAACCAGCCCACTTCTGTAACGAGACAAGATTTCCAGTGGAGGGATTTGGGCCCCAACCCAGTCATATAACCTCTGACATACAATTTTCCCCGCCTGCAAGATATGCTAGGGGAAAGGCGGCATAGATATTATGAGAGGGGCCAACCAAAGACTAGTTCAGCTTGAGACCCAAGTAGTCAGTCTTAAACACACACACAAGCAACACTAAATGGGCTCAGAAGGGTGTGTGTGTATACATGTGTATAGTTATATATGGATACATGTAGTGATAATAATAAAGGTCAAATTTGAGAGAGTGAGGGCATGAGAGGAATTACATAGGGATAAAGGAGAGGTAGAAATGATATAAACACAGTATTTATGTAGAAAATTCTCCAAATAAGTTAAAATATTTCTTCTAGTTCAGTGACTCAATCATGAAATGGTTGGCAACTCCCATAATATTTATAACACCATTGCACCAGCAGGCATATCTTGCTAAGTCAGGCCTTGTTGTAGCCTTCAGGGTTCACAACTGGGTGAGACTGAGATCTACTTTTCTCCTTTAGTAATTCAAGGAAATAGTTTGCGGTAGTCTAGGTTTTAGGATTAGCATAAAAACAAACACGTTGATTAATGGAACTGAATTGAACAGACATACATCCAAACACCTATGGACACCTGATTTCTGACAAAGAAGCCAGAGATACACAGACAGCATCTTCAGCAAATGGCGCTGGGCAAATTCAGTAGCTGTATGTAGGAAAATGCAAATAGATCCAGACTTATCATCCTGCACAAAACTCGACTCCAAATGGATTAAAGTTCACAACATAAGGCCAGAAACCCTGAATCTGATAGAAAAGAAAGTGGGGGATAATCTTGAACTTATTGCCACAGGAAAAGACTTTCTGAATAGGATATTGATAACACAGGCACTAAAGACAGCTATTAATAAATGGGACCTCATGAAATTGAAAAGCATCTGTATGACAAAGGTCACTATCATTCAGACAAAGTGACAGCCTACAGAATTGGAAAAGATCTTTACCGATTATGCATTCAATAGAGGGTTAATATCTAAAATATATGAAGGACTAAAAAAACTGGACATCAAGAAAAATAGCACAATTAAAAATTGGGGCACAGAACTGAACGGAGAGTTCTCCAAAGATGAAATACAAATAGCTGAGAAACACTTAAAATCCTCAAAATCTTTAGTTATCAAATAAATGCAAACCAAAACTCCTTTGAGATTCTATCCCACAACTATCAGAATGGCTAAGATCAATAAAATAAATATCTCATGCTGGGGAGGATGTAGGGAAAGGGGAACACTTATTCACAGTGGGTGGGAGTGCAAACTTGCACAGCCACCATGAAAATCAGTAGTATGTCTGTTCATCAGGAGGCAGGGAATAGATCTGCTTCAAGATCCAGTCATACCCCAAAGGATTCTACATCCTGCTACAGAGATACGTGCTCATCCCTGTTTATCGCTTCTCTATTCATAACAGCCAAAAATTGGAAACAGTATACAGGTCCATCAACAGATGAATAGATAATAAAAATATGCTACATTATACAATGGAGTATATTCAACTGTTAAAAATGAAATTGTTAAATTTGTAGGTAAATGAAGCTAGAAAAAAATTCACATAGAGTAAGGTAAATCAGACATCACAAAATAAATACTGTGTGTTTTCTCCTATATATGGATATTAGATTTTAAGCCTTTGTTATACATGCTACAGTCCATATAACCACAGAGTATGTAAGGGACAGTTAGGGAGGGGAGGATCTCTCAAGGTAGGAGAAATAGAACATATATTTGTAGAGAGACGGGGGAGACTAGAATTGAAAGATTAAATGGTGAGAGTGGCAGAAAAGGGGGAGGGAATGTGGGGAGGCAAACCTAAAGCCATGAGCCATGTGAGGGGTCATGTGGAAATCTACTGCTGCAGAAGCTTCCTAAAATAGCTGCACATATGAAGGAAATATAAATGGAGTCATCAAATCATGAGGGAAACAATGCTCCAACTAGCATCTTTGTTCCCAAGTGAAACCTCCAGTACAAGGAATGGTTTACACCTAGTTGAGTTGTTGGCCAAAGGAGCCCCTTGGACACCCTCAAACAACCCCAGGCTCTTGTCAGGATTATTGGTTGCTCTCCAGATACTGATGGTTTGGCTCTACTGCTGAAGACAACACCTACACAACTTATTTAACACAGGGAAGTTGAGCTGGGTCTTCACCCTCTACTGGCTAGTGTTCATGATACTGAAGGTACTCTGCATGCTATCAGAGAAGAAAGGTAACTATCAACTAGCTATAAACCATGTGATTTACAAACATGTCCTACCTGTAACGTGTGCTAGTGCTCATGTGGCTCAAACTTTATGGGAGCAATTAGCCACTCTCTAATTGTATTTAAGGCTCACTCCATCAGATGGAACCCATACCTGATACTTTGGCTAAGAACCTGATACTATATATGCCATAGATCTAGGTGAAAACCAAATATTATTGTTCTGCTAAAGGAACACAACAATTAAATGGCTCCTAATGAAATTCTTCTGTATCCATAGATGAGTGTCTCTCTCAGCCTTTGTCAGAGAGGCTTCCTCCTACAGTAAATAGGAACTAATACAGAGACCCATAACTGGAGAATGTGCAGAGAGTAAGAAATTACGGAACAATCAGTCCCAAATGGGATGTCTTTATCAAACCCCTCCCCTTAGGGCTCAAGGAGCTATGTGGAAAAGGAACCAGAAAGATTGTAAGAGCATGAAAAACTCCAAGGAAGCTGTGTCTTCCAGACACAACAGGATTGATGCACATATGAACTCATAGATTCAAGTCATGGGAGGTCCCAGCATTGAGAGGTGGAAGTAGAAATGGGTTCCTACTCCTAAAAAAGAAGCTATCTGCAATTGACATCTGATTGCAAAGGCAAAACTGGTTTTCTCTAAGGTTTTCTCCCTGGGTATATAAACAGCCCTTCAGGGTAGGCCCCGTGCACAGAATAGATGGTATTTTTATAAACTTTTTGTTTCATATTGTTTTGTATGAGCATTTTGTCTTATTGGTCTTTTGTTCTTATATTATGATTTTTTATTTTGTGTGTCTATGGGTTTTGTGTGGGTGTTTCTTGTGTTCTTTTGACCTCATTTTTAAACCTATTTTTTTTTTTGTTACCTGTTTGTTTTCTAGAGAGAGAGAAAGAGCATAGAGTTGAGTGGGTGGGGAGATGGGAGGACCTGGGATGACTTGGGGGAGGAGAAACCATAGTCACAATATATTATATACATTTTTTTCAGTAAAAAGAAAGTATTTTATGACATTTGTTTATTAATTATTCACATGTGTGTTGGTATGTGTCGGTGTGCGTTAGTGTACTCTTGTCATAGTGTTCCTGTGGAAGGGGTCAGAGGACAGCTTGTGGCAATCAATTCTTTCCTTCCCTTATGTGCATCCCAGGGATTGAACTCAGGCCATTAGATTTAGCAGCAAGCAAATTGTCTTGTTGGACCCGAGTCCCCGTTTTAAATTACATTCTTTTAATTTTTGACAGTTTTACAGACATGTATACAATATATTGTGAAAATATTTACCACCATCACTTTTTTATGCTCCTCCCACTCTTGATGACTTCCTTTTTGTCCCAGATTAGTTAGCCTCCCACTTCTCTTCTTTTTCTATGTAGGTGGGCACAGCTGTTTGTGTGTTTGCAGCATCTATGCCACGTCCAGACGGCAGTGTTTCAAAATACTCCTCCCCACCGTTTGGTTCTCAACACCTTTTTACTTCCTTGCCTACAATATTCCCTAGGCTTTGGAAGGGAAGCTGTAGATGTCATATAAAGGCTCACCTTACTTTCAGCACTTTGGCCACTTATCAGTCACTGCTTCAATTGTCACCCATTGCAAAGGGGTCTTCTTTGACTGAGATTGAAGTGGCACAAACCTCTGGTTAGTTAGATAATTAGAAGGTAGTTTGACTACATGTTTGTCTGACAAGAAAGCAGTGATAGATTCCCACTAGGCCGTGCGACTTTCCCAGGTCTAGGCTTTTGTCTGGGTCTACCGTACTGGGAAAGTATTCCATTTTCACTGTCAAGGAAGATGTAGTCTTGACATTAGTGTTCTGATAATCCTGAACAGGAAATTAAGGGAATTCACTAATTATAAATTGGAGGATCTTAAACTCCTTCTAATCTTTGAATTTGTCTTCAAATTCCAGTAGTTTTTTTATTTTGAAATTTATTAGTGTTTAAGATGTGTTCATTAGTACACCATTTTTCAGTTAAAAGTCAGCAAATGTTGTTGATAAAGCTGAGCTGAAGATCTTAAGGTTGGAGTGACCTAATTGATCAGGCCTACGTCTAACCTAACAGCCTACTCTTGATATGCAAGGAAAAACTTCACAGTTTCTGTTGAGACTCTCTGCTCCAAATTGGATGTAGGAGGGAGGGGCCTGGTCCTGTCTCAACTTAATGGGCCAGGCTTTGTTGAGTCCCCATGGAAGCCTTTACCCTTTGGGAGAAGTGAATGGGGGTGGGTTGTGGGGGAGTTGAGGGGGGTGGGAGGAGGGATACGAGGGAGAACTGTGGTTGGAATGTAAATGAAATTAAAAAATTAAAAAAAGGAAAGAAGAAATCACAAGTTCTGTACTGTCAAAAGAAAAAAAAATGCAACTTACTTCATGCTTTAAAGGCTCACAAACTTTTCACCTCATACTTAAATTTCCTAAAAGTCAAGTTTTCACATAGTCTATAAATGAGATGACACTACAATTTTAGCAGTGCTTTCCACTAGCAATTCTAATGACAATGTTTTAACTTGTTTATGAATGGTGATTACTACCTGCATCTGACATGGCAACTTAACTTCCCATCCATATAAGACCCTTGATAGGGTTGTGGTTTTTGAACTAAAAACACCAGAAGTATAATGAGGGACAAGTGTTGATGTGGTTTTCTTATTATAGTCATCAATGCTCTAACCATACTTCTGTCTTGTAAGTATAATAAGCATTGTCAGTTGAAGATTCTTCTCTGGTAGATATGAATATATTCAGTCCTGTAAAACCAAATACTACTTTTACTTTTAAAGCTTTCTAATTTATTTATTATATAGAACATATTTAAACCACATTTGTGAGATAAGAATTCATATTCGCATTGCCCGAATTCTTGCTTCTAAGAATCCCTCCTTTCCGAAATACGTAATAACTCAAATAAGAGAAATGCAGTCAGTTAAAGTAGTTAAGGAGAAGCCTAGGAGATGACTGATAGAGAATGTCTTGTAGTCCCTGTATGTATGTAGTGATAGCCACCTCATTTCACTCCTTGTTAATATGGTGATTTTGTTCATTCCCTGATATGTGGGGTGTAGTGGTGATTTGCTTAAGATAATAAAATAATCTTATGGCATAATCCCCAATTAAAAAATAATTTCCAAATGAGCAGTCCAATTCCTGATTCATAGAGAATGTCTCTCAAATTGGTGTAATCTGTAGACTCCAATGAGACCTCCTTTCCTGTAATAGACCCTTGGGAATATTACTGCGCCATTGATTTTTAGTTTGCTTTTATATAGAGTTTTCTCATGCTTATCAAGAGGGAATTGAGCTCTTTAGAAATTTGGTTCTTTGTGTTTTGGATTGAGGGTAGGGGGTGCATTGTAGTGTACTTACACTCAATTGATATTTGTTGCTCATACAATATGCTAAGGTATGGCTAATTGAAGTTAAACTATAGATTGCTAAAATTCCTCCCAAGTTCCTGTATATAAGAAATGGACCAGAGTGCTCTCAGCAGATGACACATTGAGATCTAACCATTGTTACATGTGTGTGGTTTCAACACTACTGTGTATACAGGGGACAAATTTATGTCCTCATCTGAAACATCTAGTCCTTCTAGGTGTTTAGAAGTGCACAAAGTATGTTAAAGGTAGAGGTAATAAACAATACATGTTGTAGATTCTCCTGCTTAAACTCGTGGTGAAGAAAAAGAAAAGAAACTAGGTGAAACTAAGAAAAAGTTCGGTTACCCCACAATTTAGGGTGTCTTTATGGAGATCAAACAGAAGCACTTAGATACGTCTGTGATACTGACACTTATTCTTCTTCTGACTTTTCCTTCGGCAGCCACACGTGTGCAGCTGCAGCTTCAGAGGCTTTGTGTAACATATATATCATCCTAGATAGTGCACAACTTCATGAAAAATGGTTATCACTGCAGAGATTAAATTTTGAATACTTATAACACTGAAAAACTGTTTGCAGTAGCACCAGTTGTTTTGAGAGCAAGTTAGATATTGTTCTTATTTGCACACCAGCAGGCTGAGCTACTCGAAGTCTCCCAGACCACAGCTGTTCCACAGGGCCATTTCTCAGCTCCCGAGTGCAGGGGCACGGCCATATGCACGGCTTGAGATTTTCTTGTGGGCATTTTCATACTCTGCTACAGGCTTTTTAATTAACTGAAAGCTCACTAAAGAAACGTTTAGCTATGGGAGCCAGAGAAATGGATAAACAAACAGTTTTATTCTAGTCAGATGACTCAGAATCTCCAATAATTTGGTTAGTACAAGCCTGGTTCTTTGAATCAGTCATCAGGCAACAAGATTGTCTAATGGAAAAAAAAGGGTTGTGAATTAAGAAGGGAAGCAAAATCACCATGGAAGCATTAACTTTCCCATGATATCCAAGTGCTTGATGATAGTAACACAGTCACTAAAATGCATCGCTTGGATACTGCAGAACAACACACAACTAACTTTTGGACCTTTACCCCAGGTGAAAAAAAAAGAAGTCTAGGCACAGTCTTATCTTACTTTTGAGGTAACCAACATGTAAATGATGCTCAGTTAAAAAATGATTCCAGAGAGTGACATGATTTACAAGTAAGTAATTTCTGTCATTAGATTTTGTTCAGGTGCGATTCTTGAACTGACTATTAGTCACTTCTTCTTCGTGGATTTCACTCCAAACCCCAACTTTAGAAGTGCATTAGAGCCTTACCTTCCTAATGGCTTATTAAATGTTTCCGTTTGGATTTGATACTGCTTCTGACCACCGAGGCTGCTTCCCTTACTGATCTCATCTCTGCCATCAATGGAAACACCATGTAAAGCTCATTATTGCTAAATGATACAATGAATATTTCCTCTAGTAACAATATCTTATTTTTGTGGCAAGGTCTCACTGTGTAACTGAGGTTTGCCTCAAATTTATGATTTAGTACAAGCTGGCCACACACTTGCAAACTCCCTTCCAGGCACTGGTATTACAGGATTGCCTCACTATGTCTGTATGCCTTATAAAAATAAGAAATTTAGCAAGTTTATTGTGCATGACACAGTTGTCAAAAACACCTTGATTAGTTATGACACATGATCTATGTAGTCTAAGATAGACCATGAAGGCTGTTTACCAATATTGCTGTCATCAGTCTGAGGAAATGTGGTAAGATTGTGCATGTTAATATAGGAATACTCTTTACATTGGCCAATAACATATTTAAAATGTGAATACAGATTACACTTGTATTTTGGGATGAAAAAAGTTAATTACTAGCAATTGATTTCAACTTTCATTGCTCCTCTCACGCAGCAGTGAAAACATGAGTATCAGATGACCAATGTCCACTCAGGACACCCAGAAAGTTTCCTCATTGCTCCTGTTGGACACATAACACACACAAAACTAGGAAATTTTCTACTTTATCATTCTTATATATTTTGTTCTTTTGGCTATTGTTGAATAATGTAGTCCATCTAAATTAATTCAACTTAAAATTTAAATATACTTTGTAATATAGAACCATCACTATGTAGCACCTTTTCTCTTCAAAAATTGTTTCAATAGATCACAGAGCACTAGTCAAGATTCTTAGTGTATTACTGACAAATATGAGTATAATGGACCCATTTTTATTCTTAATCATAAAAAATAATTCTCATTTAGTATGAGCTTTGCCTTGTGCAATTTCATAGATCCTTTTGTGTGACTGCAACACACACACACACACATTTTATTGTATTATATTATAAATGGTAGTGTAAATCTGTGTTTTCTGATGGCCCATCTAAGGCCATCTGTGAAAGGGTTGTTCAACCTTGAAGGGGTTGCAACCCATAGGTTAACAACCGATGTCTAGACTATGTGGAAATATAAGTATGATTGTGTTTGTATCATGTGTAAGTAATTTATGAATGACTACAGAATCATTACCAGGGAATAATCTGTGCGTTTCTAATGATGAAATGTTGAAAATGGTTGGTAAACAGACGTTTACAAAAAATACTTAAATCACCTAGTTTGACATTTGGATCTCACTACAGTTCACTCCAGGTTTTTTTGCTTTAAAAAGTAAACCTAACCAAATAGCTATAGTCATTTATCTTTTAAATGTACCTTTTTAGAATTTATGTTTGAGACATACATGGAAATTTGGATGGTTGATAGTTTATTGTACGTTTTCACAGATTTTATTTAAGCCCTAAAGTTTCAGTTTCTACTCAAAGGACATGTAAAGGAGGACATATTCTTCAATTCTAGTATTATCTGAGCGGTTTCTCCTGACTCTTCCACTCTTCCATCCACTTTTCTTAACAGGGTAAATGCTATTAGAACATCTATCTATCTATCTATCTATCTATCTATCTATCTATCTATCTATCTATCTATCTATCTAAAATAGATAATGTGGAAAAGCATAATATTACAGATAACTTTTTGTGGATACCATAGGCAAAGTTTATTGAAAACATGGGGATTGGGTACACTACTGAGTAATTAATTATATGCATATTCCATATATTGGTAAATTTCCTGAATGCAATTGAATACACTGATTCAGTGACAAGATGGTAAATTAAGAAATAAATAGAATAAACCAAAGATAAAACTGAATTATAATTTTCAATCATTTAATATATTTTTTGAACATTATGTGTATTTGCATCTGTGGGCACACATATGCCATGGTTCATGGGTGTTATTGAGTTTAGAGGACATTTTTTTTGTATGTGGGCAAGATAGCATGTAAGTAAATAAATATTTTTCAAGTATGATTTATAGTGCTTTGTGAATTTGTAGCAATGGATCATGTCACATTGATAAATTAATGGCCAACTAAGTCTTTAAAATTCAAAAATGACAGTCTCTCTGGTTTCTATTTATAAGTTTTTTCAGAGTTCTTAGTGGGTATGGAGTAAGAAAGCATAAGTGAAATTAAAACTCAGATGCTGACAATGTCTATTTGTATGATTGTGGGTTCATTTCAGAGGTTGAGTGAGCATATATATATATGTATATGTATACAAATATGTATATATACTAAATATATACAAATATGTATGTATATACACCGAGCTTGATATATATACATATATCAATCAAATATATATAATATAATGTATACACACATATACATTATTTACAATGATGGTAGACATACTGGAGCAGTATAAATACATTATAGTATTTTAAGCTATTAGTACAATTTGATATATTAATTAAAAGCATAGTATTCTAAAAGAATCATGATGAGATACCTAGTTGGGTACGGTTAGATAATCAAAATTTTATGTGAAGAGAAAATTTCTTTGACTAAGGATCAGATACATTCATTGTATTTTTTTCATGTCTCTTTTCTTTCCAGTTTGTCAAATTGGGATCAGGCATAATTTTGCTAAACAAAGATGTTAGTAATACATGTAGTTGGAGCATAAAATATTGAGTTTAGGTTACTGATATTTAAATGAATCAGAAAGCATGTATTTTCATATCAATTTCTCTCAAGAGGTATTTTTATTGCTTCTTTTAAAGAAACAAAGGTGTGATAATAATCTAAGAGGATTATTATATTGAAGGGAGGAGATTTGGAAGTTTACACAATAAAACCTTGTGAATGCTCTTCCTGTGTGACATCAACTTTGATTCTTACGACCCTCTTGCAATGACAGCAAAATGTGTTTAGCACCGGACCTAAACCTGTTGTCAAACCGTGTGTCACACACTACTTTGGTGAAAGGAGTGCCGAAGGCTGCATAGTGCTAAGTGTTCAGAGCAAATTCCTTCATTAAGACATGGAGTATCTGTGACTCAGGTAAGATAGTCAACCTCCCAAGGTGAGATATAACAGATCTGACCTTGTCAGCACAGCTGGTGGCATGTCAGGGACTAGGGTTGCTGACGTGTGAGAATTAAGGGAAGACAGAAAGAGCAAGGATTTTCCTTGAGCTGAGAGTTTGGGGATGCTGTCTAATTGAGATGGTTAGTGTCAGAGATTTTAAGTCCATGTTGTCTACAGTTGATCCTATGGTATAGGAGGTCCTTTTGTCTATGTGTTGCTTTCACTGGTTGAATAAAGAAACTACCTTGGCCTTTTGATAGGGCAGAACTTAGATAGGTGGGGAGACAGAACTGAATTCTGGGAGGAAGAAGGCAGAGACAGGCAGATGCCATAAAGCTCGTGCCTGAGACTGACACTGATTAGAATTTTTCCAGGTAAGCCACGACCTTGTGGTGTTACACAGATTGGTAGAAATGGGTTAAATCAAGATGTGAGAGTTAGCCAATAAGAGGCTAGAAATAATGGGCCAGGCAGTGATTTAATTAATACAATTTCTGTGTGATTATTTTGGGTGTAAGCTATTTGGGCGACCAGGATGGCAAGCAACCCCTCTCTCCTACTACAATCCTATATGTAGTCAACTGTAAATACTTGTGAATTTCAGAAATTGTTTGATTTTCATGAAATTGGAACTAATGTATATTTAGATACATAGCCTAAAAACTACAAAGTTACATAATAAAGAGAAACAAAACAAAACAGAAATAAAATCAATATAAAAGAATTCTGGAGAAAATCACCTTTAAAGGGAAGTTGTATTGCAATGAGGAAGAACAATTATGCCAGCTTTCTACTGCCCACCTTTCCTGTCATACCTTATCTTTCCTCAAGTGCCAGTGTGTCCAAGGTTGTGTGGTTCTTTTGCATGTGGTCATAGTCACTGTGAGTTCATGCACACAATAGCTCTCTCCTGTGTGAAGTCACACACAATTTTGTAGTCAGAAATCACAAGGATCAACTGGATTTTCTCAGTTTGACATCAGATTTCAAATACATGTTAAGACTACACTGGATATGAATGTTTTAGCATGTGTGTGTGCATGTGCATGTGTGTGTGCGTGTGCATGTCTGTGTGTGTGTTTGCCCACATAGAACTTCAGCAGTTATTTCTAAGCATCTATAGACCTTATTTTTTCATTCAAGGTCCCTCACTTGGTTACAAAATTCCCAATCAGCTCAGCTGGCTGGCCAAGTCCAGCTGGGTGTGAAGGGGAGGTGGGAATGGGTAGATCTCTGGGATTTGAGTCCAATCCTCATGCTTGTTTGAGAAACACTTTACCAACTGAACTATCTATCCAGCCCTTAAATATTACTTTTGAGTTTATTTTCTAATGTTAATTCTTTCATGTAAAATTGCAGTAGCTCTAATTGGATAAATGATCCTGTTTTATCTGTTAGCATTTCGGTGAAACTTCTTCTGGAGGCAATCAGAGCTTCAAAGGGAACTTTTTTAGTCATAGATGAAAGGGGTAGAGTATCATGGGGAATATGATGAATCTAAAAAGATATTTACTGCATATTAAATACAAACTCCATGATCAAATTCCACTTTAAAAAACGTGGTTGTAACAGTGGGAATTTTTACAAATTAATTTAATAGAGGAGATTTTGTCATGTGATGGAATGGTTTCCAAAAAGTACTTGCTTGTTCAGGATAAAAATGGATCCTCCCTGACATTTCTGTGGAATAACATATTTAATTCTTTCTAGCATCAAGGACTTGAATCAATTTTCTATTTTGTGATAAAGATTCATCTTTTCAGGTTTTCTGCCAGAATTCTTTGGGGATAGATATGTGGGTAATCTTTTAAATAAGTTCACTCCATTGCAATTATGTCATTGTTCTCGTCTTTACTTAAGTCATGTTGGAATTAATGAATATTTCATGAACAGCTGTAGTTACAATTATCCATAGTTCATGGACTATGTATAAAGCAAAAAGAGTATAGCAATCTGTGATTCTTTTAACCTCTTCATAAAAATTGTGTTGAATAGGTAGATTGAAGACTTCATGTATCGTTTCTTGTAAAATCAGAGGTTTCATCAATTCCCCTGGGCTACCAAGGGTCATATAGGAGAATATGTTCTCCAACCTTAGGTCCCAAGAACAGAACTGATGTAGCTCATACGTTCAACTCATACATACTTATGTACTGCAGAGTTCTGCACACCTGTACATCCTGCTGTCTTTCTGCTTATCTATTATTTCCCTAGAAGACTCCAGGATAGGGATATATGAATTATTATCCAACAGTACCAGAAGCTTATTGCCATCACCTTTTGCAGATAAATCTTGCTGCTTACCCACAGAAGGATAAAGGCTTCATTCCTATCACTTTTGGGGTCTTACCAATAAAATCTGAAGAGATTTTTAAAAGAGAGAATACTTTTTCATATGAAATCATTTGTGAAATTTGGTCATGCAACATAGAGCTTACAATGTAACAATATACACTGCATATTATATGGAGTGTTCAGATTTAATTTGTTCACCTACCACCTTGTGCATGGTACCTTGACATTTCATTAGGCACAGGGGGCTTCATGACTTGGAGTTAGTATGAACTGTCCTAGATAAGAGTCTTGAGCTTATGTATTCATCTCCTTTCACTTCCCAGAAATCCTCAGTTTTACTTGTCTTCCTAGACATATTTGCAAATTTTAAGTCAAAATAAAATAAAAACTTATTCCTTTAGGTTGCTTTTGTTAGGTTTTTCTTTCAAAGCAGCAAGAAAAGTAATGAATAGAAAATTGGTGCTGAGAAGTAGGGTTGCCATTGTGATTTACTTGTCCACATAGTCCTTAAGCCTTTGGAACTGATTTGTGGAAGGCGTGGTTTGGAACTTTAGGCTAGAAAGGTATTATTGCACTATAGGCTGGGTGTAGTGGGCCATTCTGCTGTGAATGCAGAAGGTCAGAACGTTAAGAAAACTGTGGGCTGTGGAGGCCTGGATCATAAGGATTTAGAATAAACCAGAATCCCTTCAAGAGATGGGTTAATTGTCACTGATGCTACATTGCGTTAAAGAATTTAAATTCATTCTGCTTATTTTCCAGATCTTAAGTGAAACTGTATTAATACATAATGGGTTAATTTGGCAAAGGAAATCTCAAGAGAGGATAACATTTAGGTTGTGTCATTTGTCTTGCCAGGGCCATAGTAAGATGGTCCAAAATTGGAGGGCAAATATCATTTTAAACTGTGCAATTGAGTGTGGAAAGAAGGTGGTTTAAAGTTGTAGACATTGTGGTTGAAAAGAGAGTTGGAGTTGTCAAAGGGATTATCTGCATTAAAGATAAACCCACTGTTCTGCATTGGAACAATAGGCAAGATGCCCACCCATCAGAGGTTCCAACTTGAAAAAAATGCAAGTTCATTTGAAAGGTGAAAGTCTGAACTGAGAGTGCAGATGAAGGGATTCTAGCTAGAAACAGATTCAGGGTTTTCAGGTCACTACATACAAAGGAACCTGTTGACAGAGGTTTCTGTCCCATCTGATCCCATAGTTGTTTAGTCCCAAAGAAACACACAGAGGTCTACATTAATTATAAACTGGTTGGCCTATTAGCTCAGGCTTTTTATTAACTAATTCTTACATCTTAAACTAGCCCATAATTCTTGTCTGTGTTAGCCATGTGGCTTAGTACCTTTTATCAGTGAGGTGTTCTTGTTGCTCTGTGTCTGGCTTCCTCTGTGACAACTACAGACTGGCTCTTTCTTCTTCCCAGAATTCTCCTGTTCTCATTGCCCCGCCTCTACTTCCTGCCTTGTCGCCCCACCTATACTTCCTGCCTGGCTAATGTCCAATCAGCATTTTTTTAAAAAAACAATACAATGTAAGTGACAGGGTATAAGACCATTGTCCCACAGCCTACATCTCAAATTGGTAATACAACTTGGCAGCACTGTTCATGTACTATCCTGATATTGCCGGCATGAGAAATGCCAGAGGTATGGAGTCATGGTGCTTTGTGCTGAAGTTCCAGAGAGCCAGGGTGATCAGGAAATGTGTGACAGGATCAGATTTCTTACAAAGATGCTCTGAGAAACAATTCTGTGAAACTGTGATGTTAAAGCTTAAGTTGTAGTGGTAAGCACAGGATGCTGGATGTAACAAGGCTATGGGATGTGAGCTGTGCAAAGTCAAAGAAACAAAGTATATCTGGTCCAAGAGAGCTTAGGTGAATTACAGGTGGAAGAGCTGGAGTAGGTAAGGTTATTCCAGTCATCTAGAGTGCCGATGAATTCATCCTGAGCTCCAGCTCTTAGACAAAGAACTTTAGGATTTGATGGTTTCAGTTTTACCCTGGCCAAAGCTTTGCTTGCTATCTTCCCATTCCTCCAGTGAGAATGGTAATATGAATTCCACAGCAGTGAATACTAGAAAATTTTAAACTGCTTAAAAAATGTTATATTATTAGAGCTCAGAGTTGTTTCAGGAGAGACTTTGAATGTTGGATCTTAGACAATCTTGAAACTTTTAAAGACTTAAGATTTTTAGAAGCGTACTAAATGCATCTTGCATTATGAGATGCAAATGTGACTTTAGGGGCCTAAGGTGGAATGTTTTGTTTAAAAGGTTGTGCTCAGATGTCAAGCTATAAGGTGTAGTGTTGCGATGTCGTCAATTTGACAGAAATTAGAATCATCCTGAAGCACATCTTGTATGTTTAACTGAAGGGGGAAGACCCACCCTAAATTTGTGAATTACTTGAGAGAATAGTGGCCACTGATACCATGGGAATAAAAGAAATTGGAGCTTCATGAGCTGGGGCAGTCTGGAGAATCCAACCAGGAGATACATTACATCAGTATCATGAGTGAAAGGACAGATAGATAATCATTTCTGCCACCAGATGGTGTTTGTCTGCTTCTGTATACTAATTGCCATCAATAATTAAACACAAGCCTCTGATTCATATGCACAAATGCAGTGATTATTAAACATTTAAAATCATTAGAGCACATTTTATAGGTTCAGCCAAACATAGCATCCTGGCTTATTATGATTAAACATACAGATAGTAAATTACATACTGATCCATAAATATCAATACATGCAGAGAAACAATGAGAAGAATGCTTATGGGTAGAGATATTTTAATTTTAGATGTGAATTGGGACAGCTATTAATACAAAATCATGTAAGACTTCTTGCTACCCCAGTTGATTATCACATAGGAAGTGTCTTATTTCTTTCATAATAAAAGCACTAATTATAGATATTTTCTTATATTTGGAAGTATATTGGCAGCAAAATAGGTAAAATAACAATAATAATGACTGAAAAAAGCCACATGGAATCATATATTAACTGTTTAGCTAAAAAAACCTATAATACCCATAGTCCCATATATATTTTTTAATGAACTTTTCTCATCTGGGCTGATGGTGCTCCTTCCAAGAAACCAAAAACCATCTAACATAACCACCAATATCAGACACAAGAATCTATAGAGTTGTTGGCCAAGGCTGTCCAAGAGACTCCCAAAACATACAGCCAATTGCTATTGCTTTTGGTTACTCACCAGAGATGGAAGGAAAGTCCCTAATGTTGACGACATCATGCACTTCAAAAATAAGTCCCAGAGACTCTTGATCTGGAACTGAGCTGAATGCCTTCTCCCTGAATACTCACTTTCATGGTAACCATGCAATCTTGCAAAGGTGGATGACAACCAACAGTCCCACCCAGCTGTGATTTCTATGAACTACATCAATAGCTAGCATGGCATAATAATCCTAAGGATGCAGTAATGCCATACATACCTTTGTGGTAATCAATAGCTCTCTCGTTGAACTTAAGACCTGTCTAACAAGAGGAAAATTATGCCTGGTACTGGAAATCTAACTACTCAGGACTGGTGATGCCATGGTAATTGGAGGGGCATCTACAACTACTAATCCATACTACAATTACTACCATAATCCTTAACAACAATCTGTAAATAATTTGTCCTTATCCTCCCAGATAAATGAAGTCTTCAGTTCTATTCAAAGATACTTCTGTTTATAATAGATAGACACCATTACAAAAAACCACAACCAATCAAAATTCAAGCTGTGGAGACCAGTCCCGATGGAGACATCTACAAAGTACTCCCACACCTTAGATTCAGGGAATGGTGTGGAAGAGGTGGAGGAAAGATTGCAAGAGCCAGAGGATCAGGGAGTTTGCTGTGAGATTGTCTTCTAGTAATATCAGAAGCTACATAGGGATGATCTGAACAAGGATGGCACCAATAAACTTGCCAAAGCAGATGAGGAAGAGCCGACAAGGCCTGAACCCTATTCAAAGAACTATGGGTGACTGAGGAAAGCTGGGAGAAGGAGAGGTCATTCAACTTCCTCAGGGAAGAGCATACCAACTGGCTGTCCAGTGCCAAATCATCAGCCCTGAAAACATTCATACAAATAACATTATGTGGACTGAATAGTTTGCATTTAGGAATATATATGTAATAACAATTAGCAAAACAGAGGCCATGATTGTGAAAAACAGGAAGGGGTATATATGAGGGCATAGAGGGGGAAAGGGAAAGGATAAATGTAATTAAAATTTCAAATAATTTAAAAAGTAAATTTAAATATCTCAGTAAATGACAAAAATTAATCTGGGTTTCCTCAGCAAATTTTTCTTTGGCACACTAAGTATATTAATATAACCTAAAGATGTTTCTATTGTCTTACATCTTTATCTCTAAGAGAGAAATGGAGTGTAGGGCTATAGCTCAGTCTCAGGACACTTTCTTAGTGTATGTAAGGTCTTATATTATGAAGAGGTTGAGAGAGGCAATGTCAGAGACAGAGAGACATAGATTTCATTCATCTAATGCAAAAACTGTAAAAGTAACTTTGAATTGTTAAAATATTGCAGTATTGGTTCTCCTAAAGAAAGGTCAGTACCATGTTATAGGTCCTTGAACCAGCATACTTACTAGGTAGGAAATTTGTATTATATATTGATTTTGAAGAAGAGGGTTAAAAGATGTCTGAGGCTTCCAATGACTCTAAGATTGTATGATTCAGTTTCATTATTAAAATACAGCATTTGGAAAGAAGTTGAAATAGTACAGTTGGGAACTGAGATTGCTCATAAGACCTCTAAGTCACACTTGATGACTCATTCAATTCCAGGCATTCCATCTGCATATCCATTGACGGATACAGACACTTTATGTAGCCAGACTCATTCTTCCTCAAAGCCATCACATGGTGTGCCTATACAAAGGCCTCTTTTCTGCTATGAGTCATATGTTTAATTGTGCTTGAGAAGCCAATAAATAATGAAAACATTTAAATGTGGAGAAGGTCACCTTTTTTGTATAAAAATAGATGAACATTTTTATTACTAAACTGTTAACTGCTTTGAATAACTCTGTGTTCCAAATTACTAAATGTATTAGAAATGGTGAGAAATGACAGTGTACAAGATAAAGAACAGGTAATCCTCTTTTAGAGATTTTTGTCTTCATGGGGCTCCAGATACTGAGCAGATTGTCTAAAATGTCACATTTGATTCATTTCCTTTGTTCCTGTTCCTTTAGTTTGTGGTTAGATTTCCAGAAACAAACTAGAGGTAGGTACAGTAGGGGAATAGCATAGCCCTTAGGTTCAAGGACAAAGGATACAGAAAATGAATTAGTTGCCATCACAACCAAGCTTCCTGACTTTCATCAGGGCTTGCAGTGTGCCCTTAGAGCATTTATCAATCCCTTTATGACTCGTTTGCTAAGGGGAAAACAGGGAGGCAGTGCACGTGGAGTCTCTCCTATCTTCATGCTGGCCTTACGATTCTCGCCTGTGATAGAATTGTTGTTATTATCATGTGACCATTAAAGAAGATAAAAACTAAGCCTTGGAAATTAATGAAATGGTACCAATTTCATGCTAACGCCCATTATAAGCATGCATTTATCCACCTTTGGCTTCCTTTTCCTTCATTTTACACACTGCCATCAGCGGATCTTCAAAGTTCTCCCTAATACCCGATTACAGTGAAAATGTTTGAGTTTTCAAACATAGATTGGAAACCTTATCTAATGTGTATAAAAACAAGACTATTAGATTAGAATTTTGAAGTTATTGATAAAATGGCTATGTAAGTTTTGAACATACTGGTCTGCTATGCATATGGTAGGGTACAAAAATATACATTGCGTGATAAAAAGAACAACAAATTGCAACAATACAAGCAATAGGTAACTACAAGTCCTAAATATCCAAATAAAGTCAAGGACAGAATGCATTCATACTACTTATACCAAGTTTAATGTTGCTTATAAGACAAAAGCATGTCATAGCAGATATCATATTTTTATTCTTCTATAAATGTATATGGGAGTGAGTTTCCAAGAGTATTGCAACTAAGTAAATGGAAAGAAACCAATATTTCAATAGGGACTTAACAAAAATGTCACCAAGTGCATGACTGTACCCCAGTTTACAGAGAGTGGAGCAGAGAAAATGCAGTTCATGGTCCACCCACAATCATGGATAATCACATTCTCATGCAAGCTGCTGCCCAGACAGGAAGGCAGCAGTAGTCATACACTCAGGAAGGCCATTTGAACTGCAGAAACAGTGAACATGCTGAAGAGCCTTCAGGCATAGGACATTTGTGTGCTGCTGTGCTCTGGAGAGAATTCTAACAGAAGCATTTCCAAGTTGAGGATGTACTTTTGAGTGGGCGAGCTTCTCTGAAGCACTATGTCAGGACACTCTTAGCTCAATGGGAGCTTAGGATAAATGTGGCTGACAAGGAGTCCATGATGAGGGTCACTTAGGATGTTAATCCTGAACCATGCCAGAAGTCACAAGCATGAGGTGGGTATGATTTGGGTTTGACTTCCCTCAATATTTTCTATAATTGTCCAATAACTGAGTTGGAAAAGGGTTCAATAGCTGTCAGTTATTTAATATCTCTCCAATAAAGGTAGTCACTCCACCAGATACTTCATTTATTGTACAATCTGCTTAAAGCCCAGTGGCAACTGTGTTCTACTGTATATAATAATTTTTTCCACTATATTCCCTGTGTCAAGTAATGTATGTCCTCTTTTTCTTAACTTGAAAACAAATGTCCAATTTTCAACTGGGGATTTATTATCAGACATCTCTTCTAAGGTTGTATTTTGACATGAGAATCAATGAAATGTTTCAAAAGCAACAAAGAAAATTGATCTCCATCCTCATCTTCTGGAAGGAACACGTATTTTCAAGATTCTCCTACAATTTCTTTGTAAAACTGATCCCTGATTACAAAACATTCAGACATGGACATTTAAGACTATTTTTGGTCATGGGGAATAGTAATTTACAAGACAAATTCACAGAATTTTCCAGGCAGGGCAATCCTAAAAGCAGATCTCAATATGATAACGCACAGGAAGTCTGCAGCCACAGCAGGCTGATCTCCTTATAAGACTCCAATTGCTTCTTTGATGGTTTTGGAAATGCAGCGGCTCTTAAGTTGTAAGTGGTTCCTGAATGAAGCAACTACGGAAAGTCATTAAGATACAATACAGAAATGAATGAAATTGTAACAATCTTAGCAGCACCAGCGGTAAAAAACTTAGAATAGAGCTTAAAAATAACAAGGGAAAAGTTTGAGTTATGAATACTCTTCCTACTTCCCGTGGGAAACAATTCGGTAAAATTTTGGTAGTCTTAAATACCTGGGGAAAATGTACATAATGAATACAGAAATTCTGAAGATTTTTTTTCTTCATTTTTTGTGCCACAGACTACCCGTGAAGAAAGTAGTCTGAACCATGGCTATCTGGCATGAGAAACTGGTAAAATCAGGGACTGGAAGTAGAATTGTCTTTTCCATCCTCTATTATTTAATTCTTTAACAGTAGTTTTAGAAGACAGTAGTAGAAAGGAAACTTTAGAAAGAGTAGAAGACAATGAGAAATAGTTTCCAGTGTTGAGAGAATGGAGTGCAGAATAGAGTTTTTTCTTTCCCCAGACCCTCACAACAATTTTAATATAGAATGTGGTAATAAAGGCTGCTGATTGGGTGGAGTGTGGTTTCTCAAAGACAAGGATCATCATATATATTTATGTATATTATACTGCATTCCTCCAAACATGATTATGTTGCTGTGTCTGTTTCAGAGGTTCATACTGATACTCTTTATTAATCCAAAAATAAGAGAAAAGCCCAACAGAAGTTTAAAATTCTAGGAATGACCATGAATTTTAGATTCAGAAAAAGTGAATCCAACCCAAAGCCTAGCTGAAATTTTGTATACAAGTTAACTTTAAAACACATGTAAGGGCAAAGGGCATAGAATAGTTGGTTAAAAAAGACAAAAATGCATCATTGTTTGAAGATCGCTATCAGTTCTAAAACTTATTGCAAAATTATAGCACAGTATAGTATTAGCAAAGAGGTAGAAACATTGATCAATGACACAGAATAGATAGTACAGAAGTATGACTGTGAAAATCTGATTACTTAATTTTATTAAACTTGTATTATTGTGGTTTGGGCTGCATTTTGTAAATATCAACAGGATGAGCCATAAACAAAACAGTAACATATTGTTATTTTCCAAAGTTTAAAAAATTTGCTTTGCCTAAAGTACCTTCAAGATAAAGTAGAGATAAGTTACGTCTTGGTGGAAAACTTACTAGATCACACATGCGACAGAGATTATCAATGTATTTATAATATATTTCACAAGAATATATGAGAAATATCAAAAATTAGTAATAATGAAAATCAGCAATCCAGTTTCAGTAAGTAGTTAAAGGACTTGAGTAGGTATTTACCCCAAAAGCTGTACTAAGACTGGCACATAGCAACTGAAAAAGGGTATTTGTTATCAGGGATTAGTACTACTACTTAAACCCTTGAGGTACCAGTGTGCAACTTACATACGAGAAAAAGAGAGCAGTTTCAAAAGCCCTGCTAGTACCAGCTATTGAGAAAGAACAAATGGCTCACTCACTCGTTACTGATGGGTTTGCAAAACAGTAGTCACTTTGGGAAGTAGTTTGATTAAAGGTTATTAATGGCAGCTTCAGCTTCCTCAAGATTCTGCCAGTCTCATTCTTTGCTATTTAGTTTAGAGAAATAAAAAAAAATCATGCAAAGTCCTATACATGATTGTTCCAGGCATTTTATTTATTTATTTGTAATTTTTTTTGCAGTCAATGAATACTAAAAGTAACCTTAATGTTGTTCATTGAGTAAATGACGATGAAACCGTGATTGAGTTTTATGAAGTAACACCACTTAGCTGTAAGAGAATTGCACTACTAATATGTGTCACATCTAGATTAATCTTAGGAGATGCTATGCCGGGTGCAAACAGGTCTTCAAGGAAAAGATGCAAAATAACTCAATCTTTATGATCTTTTTTCAAATCTCCTGAAACTATTGTCCAAGAAACATGTGGTGGGATGAATAGGAATGGCCCCCATAGGCTCATAGATTTAAATGCTTGGTCACTAGGAAACTGCACTATTAGGTGTGACCTTGTTGGAGGAAGTGTGTCATTGGGGTGGACTTTGAGCTTTCAAGTGCTCAAGCCAGGCCCAGTCTCTCTCTCTTCCTGTTGCCTGCCAATACAGATGTAGAACTCTTGGCTCCTTTCCCAGCACTATGTCTGCCTGCAAACCACCGCACTTCCTGCCATGATAACAGACTAAACCTCTGAACCTGTAAGTCATTCCCAATTGCATGTTTTCCTTTATAAGAGTTTCCATGGTCATGGTGTCTCTTAGAACATAAACTAAAACAAAACATATTAATAGATTTCAAAGTGTACATGCATGGTGGTTGAAGTATAGAGTTATGAATTTTGATTACAATAAAGATTACATGAATACATATACAAATTAGCATTTATTGAGCAATATATACAGAGAAAAGCAAATTATACTTAATACATTAAAAATATTCTTAAAATAAATTTCAGGATATAAAGGGCAACACACAAGGCAAGAATAATACTAGACAGAAGAGGAATCATGACAACTAACCTAATGTTTGTACACTACAAAATATTACATATATAATCAATCTAAATATACATTAAACTATATATAGGCCTATTATTTAATACAAACCAGGTTAATATATAATAAGTATTTTCTAAATTATGTATATATTACTCTATTTAAAATGTAATCATTCTTACTTATCTGTCCTCTTCCTTTTGTTCCTCCCTTCTTGTCTTCCTCTGCCTCCTTCTTCATCTTCATTCTTTACTTTATACCCAGTATTTTACCTCCATTCATACCATTCTTTCTCTCTTTTCTGCCTAGTCATATTTTCCTACATTCTTGTTACTCTCTCTCCATTTCTCTGATCATTTATGTTTTTTAAAAATTTCTTTGCCCAAGGAATGTATTTTGGATATTTGCAATAATTTGATTTCAGATATTTAAATGATAGCTCTTAACTTTTTACAGCTTCAGTAAATTTCATCAGCAGTCTGGGGCACTATGCCTGCATATCAGATGGACTAAATGTAGTTGAATGCCAAACATTAATAGGTAAGATGCATTTCATTAAAAATAATCTGATTTCAGCAAAAGTTAGGAGAGGTCAGGGACAAGTGCAAAAGAGATGCCCCTTTTAGGGGCACCAAATAATTTCCAAAATGAAACTTTTCATTTCTTGTGGTTTTGCCTCCTTCCCACAGTTAGAGACCTTTGAACTTTGGTTTTAAATCTCCTAGGACTACTTGTGAGTTTCTCTGCTGCTTTCTTTTTCATCTTTCTTCCTTCCTTCCTTCCTTCCTTCCTTTCTTCCTTCCTTCCTTCCTTCCTTCCTTCCTTCCTTCCTTCCTTTCTTTCTTCCTTCCTTCCTTCCTTCGCTCTCTCTTTCTTTTTATTATTATTATTTTTTTCATTTATTTTACATCCAGACCACAGTTTGCCCTCCCTCCTTTCCTCCTGTTCCCTCCCCGGCTTCCCCTCTGCCTCATCATCTACTCCTACTCACTTTCTGTTCAGAAGGGGGCAGGGTGGGTGCCAACAAAGCATGGCCTCTCAAGTTGAGGTAGGATAAGCTTCTCCGTTTGTATTAAACCTGGGCAAGGCAACTGAGTATGGGGAATCTCTGCTGCTTTCTAATGAGAGATGCTGTGAAGAGATAATTAGAAGGATTTGGAGACTCTAGAGAGACAAGTGATTTCCATTTCTTTCTTAAGTTCCTGATGCAGAAAATAATACCTGGCTACATTTCCACATGTGAGTCTGTAAGATGCTTTCCTCCGGAGGAAAACCCAGATGGCTTTATCTGAAGGTGTTTTGTGAGCAACACTTTGCATTTGAGATGAAGGCTGGGTTTGGGAAAGGAATATACTTTAAAAAAGCAGATGAACATAATTTTGAGAGGTGAGCATTATGAAGTAATAGATATTTGGAGGAAGTGCAGGTGAGTAACTAAAGGCACATTCTGGGCTCCTTCTGGGATATGGATGAGATAAGAAGCCAGGATGCGACTACGCTGCACATGGGTTTTTGGCACTGAAATTGATACCCAATGCAGATGAGGTTCAGCAATATGAAGGTCAAGAGTCATTATGGGACAAAGAAGAAACTTTCAGCAGTAAATAGTGATTAAAAGTCACAGAGTTATAGGCCTTTCCATCCCTGCTCTCCGTATGTGGACATGACTTCTAACTGCATTTCCATATGTAAATCTGAGATCTCCACACGTCCCAGGGCTACTTGAATTGCCCATGAAGCCTAACTACAATGACCTTTGCTCACTTCATTTACTAATGCTGAGACCATAGGAATGAACACTGATAAGCTCATATTTATGAGTTTGAAAGTTTATTGCTATTTCTTTCAATTCTCATATTAACCATCCATCCATATCTACCTGGTTGAGAGACATTGCACAGAGGCCTCGCGGCTGCAATCCCAGAGGGCATATGCAGGTTTGACTCTTAAACAGTTTTCAAAGTGAGTAGATAGTCATATACTAAAAGTTTAGAAAAATCTCGTATTTTAGAAGAAAACATTGTATTTTTAATTTTTATTTATTTATTTTTTTCAATTTCATTTTACATTTCAACCATAGTTCCTCTCCCACCTCTCCTCCCAGCTCACCCTCCATCCACTCCTTCTGTCAAGTAAGGGCTCCCATAGGGGGTCAATAAAGTCTGGCACATTAAGTAGGGGCAGGACCTGGCCCCTACCCTCTGCATTAAGGCTGAGAATGGCATCCCACCACAGGGAATGGGCTCCAACAAGTTAGCTCATGCACCATGGATAGATCCTGGTCCTACTGCCAGGACCTTCAGATAGTCCAAGGTTCACCACTGTCTCCCACATACGGAGGGCCTACTTCAGTCCCATGGGGACTCCACAGCTATTGGTCTAGAGTACGCGAGTTTCCACAAGCTTGGTTCAGCTATCTCCGTAGATTTCTCTATTGTGATCTTGATCTCCTTTGGTCATATATTCCTTCCTCCCTCTCTTTGGATTACTGGAGCTTGGCCTGGTTCTTGCTTGTGGATCTCTGCATCTGGTTCCATCATCACTGAATGAAGGTTCTAAGATGATAGCTGGGATATTCACCAATTTGATTACAGGGGAAGGCCAGTTTGGGAACCCTTTTCACTATTGCTAGGAATCTTAGCTGGGGTCATTTCTGTGGATTCTTGGGAATTTCCCTAGCACCAGGTTTCTCCCTAACCCCATAATGGCTCCATCAAGATCTCTTTTTCATTCGTTTCCCATTCCATCCCCCCTCAACCATCCCATTCCCTCATGTTCTCATCTCCTATCCCCTCCCCTTTACTGCCACCCTCACCCCCTGTTTACCTAGGAGATCTCATCTAATTCCCCTTCCCAGGGTGATCCATGTGTCCCTCTTATGGTCTTCCTTGTTCCCTAGCTTCTCTGGAGCTGTGGATTGTAGTCTGGTCATCCTTTGCTTTATATCTAGTATCTACTTACGAGTGAGTACACACCATGTTTGTCCCTCTGTGTCTGGGTTACCTCACTTAGGATGTTTTTTCTAGTTCCATACATTTGCCTGCAAATTTCGTGACGTCACTGTCTTTTTTAACAGCTGAGTAATACTCCATTCTGTAAATGTACCACATTTTATTTATCCATTCTTCAGTTGAGGGGCATCTAAGTTGTTTCCAGGTTCTGACTATTGCAAATAATGCTGCCCTGAACATTGTTGAGCAAGTGTCTTTGTGGTATGCTTAAGTATCCTTTGGGTATATGCCCAAGAGTAGTATTGCTGGATCTTGAGGTAGATTGATTCCCAATTTTCTGAGAAGCGTCCATACTGATTTCCAAAGTGGTTATACAAGTTTACACTCATGCCAGCGATGGAGGAGTATTCCCTGACTCCACGTTCTCTCCAACATAAGCTGTCCTCAGTATTTTTGATCTTAGCCATTCTGACAGGTGTAAGATGGTATCCCAGAGCCGTTTTGATTTGCATTTCCTTGATGATTAAGGATGTTGAGCAATTCCTTAAATGTCTTTCAGTCATTTGAGATTTTTCTGCTGAGAATTCTCTGTTTAGATCTGTACCCCATTTTTAAATTGGATTGTTTTGTATTTTGATGTCTAGTTTCTTGAGTTCTTTATATATTTTGGAGATCAGCCCTCTGTCAGACATGTGGTTGGTGAAGATCTTTTTCCATTATGTAGGCTGCCATTTTGTCTTATTGACTGTGTCTTTTGCCTTACAGAAGTTTTCAGGAAGTCCCATTTATTGAATGTTGCTCTCAGTGTCTGTGCTACTGGTGTTGTTTAGAAAGTGGTCCCCTGTGCCAATGCATTTAAGGCTGCTTCCCACTTTCTCTTCTATCAGGTTCAATGTAACTGGATTTATGTTGATGTCCTTGATCCATTTGAACTTGAGTTTTGTGCATGGCAATAGATATAGATCTATTTGCAATCTTCTACATGTTGACATCCAATTATGCTGGCACCATTTGTTAAAGATGCCTTCCTTTTTCTGTTGTACCATTTTGGATTTGTCAAAAATCAGGTGTTCATAGGTATGTGGATTAATGTTAGGGTCTTAGATTTGATTCCATTGGTCCATATGTCTGTTTTTATGCCAACACCAAGCTGTTTTTATTACTATAGCTCTGTAGCAGAGTTTGAAGTCAGGGATGGTGATGCCTCTGGAAGTTACTTTATTGTACAGGATTGTTTTAACTGTTCTGTCTTTTTTCCATATGAAATTGAGTATTGTTCTTTCAAGGTCTGTGAAGAATTGTGTTGGGATTTTGATGGCAATTGCATTGAATCTGTAGTGTGCTTTTGGTAAGATAGCCATTTTTTCCACTTTCAGGAATTTATTTGTTATCAAAGTCATATTCAACCACAACTACAAAAAATTGTACACATTGCTATCTCAGTGTAAACAGTCAAATGAAACCCTAATCATTAAAATATTAATTCAGATTACCTCAAAAAGCACAAATTAAAATGGTTAGCAAGAAAAAAAATACAAATTTAGAGGTCTGGTATTGATGTTTAAAAAAGACAACTGATTAAGCATTTCTGTCCATTCAAACACCAGTCTCTTGGCCCTCAGCTTCATGCCATTCATCACCCGGCAGGCTTTCTCAGCCACTCTGGAGACTCACACTTAACCACACCGTACCCCTTGACCTTTTCGTTCTCCATCTTGATGTCGGTGTACAACATGTGGCCACATTCATTGAATTTGTCCCTTAGCATCTTTCTTGTGTAATCAAAAGGGAGATTTCTCACAAATATCTGGCAGGCCTTCCTGGCTACTCCAGGTGCATGACCTCCAGTTTAGCCAAAGAAACCTGCGAAGCTTCCTCCGAAGTTGTTCAGCTCCATCTCAATGGCTTGGTCAAAGCTAGCATCTCCAGTGCCACCCATGGCCAGGTCCATTTACTCAATGCCAGCCCCCATTGCCACGCCCCATATGCTTCATACTTTTGGCACCCATTTGTTCCAGGTCCATACAATCTAGACTGTGGGCTCCCATGCACTCCAGGCCCATGCGCTCCAGGTTGGTGGCCATAGGATTCATCACAGTGCCCATGTGCTCCAGGCCGGCCCCCATGCTGGTGGGCACCGTGCAATCCATGCTCAGGCCGGTGCACTGAAAGGTAGGGCCATAAGCTCTACACTAGAGTCTATGCGCTCAATGGTTTGGCCCAGTTGGTCAGTGGGCACAGCCATGCGGTCCAGGCCAAAACTCATGCTGGTACCCATGTGCTCCACTCCATGGTCTGGCCCATGTGCTCAATACTGGAGGCCATGTGGTCAAGACCTAGAGGGCCCATGTGCCCGATGCCGGAGCCGATGTGCTCAACTGATCCCATGTGGTCCATGACCAGGCCTTTACACTCAATCTCAGAGCCCACTCGATCCATGCCATGACCTAGGCCTGTGCCAGTGCACTCCATGGCAGCACCACCAATGCAGTCTCTGGATCCCAGAGACACTGCCTCCAGCTCCACCTCCTCCCTGCTTTGCAATGATCTCTCCTCTTTAGTGCATTACTGAGGATTTCATTTATTCGACCCATGTTCATACCAGATTCAAATCTCCCCATGTTTCCCATACCACCACCAAAGGGTCCTTCCATACCTCCAATTTTATTCCAAATCATATACTTTCCATTCCCATTCCTGAGGGTCCTATGTTTCCCATTCCAATGCCTTTGTTCAGGTAGTTTGCACCAATAGGCTGCCCTCCAGGTCCTAACCCCATGCCAATACCACCAAGTCCGAGGGGGAAGTTGCTGTGGTCATTCAGGAGGAAAAAAAATCTCCCTTTGGTAAGTTCCTCTCATCCATTTTGACATGCATTCATCTATCAAATAGCAGCTGACCTTTATATATATATCTTGCACAGCTTCAATGGATTGTTCAAAAGTCACAGTGACTATTCCATGACTTTTCCCGTCTTTATCTTCCAGAATGTCTGCTTGGACCACCACACCAGCCATACTAAATACTTCCTTCAGTTTCTTCCAGCAAACTTTATAATCCAGATTTGCTACAAATACTGTGCTTCCAAGTGCTCCAGCCTTCTGCAGTGCTCTCCTTGGATATACACTATCAGGATCTCCTTTGGCTTTCAGTGGTCCTCAAGTCAGGCTACGCTTGTTTAAAACTTCAGCGGTTGTTTTTCATGCTCTTTTCCAACTTGAATCCAACAACAGCGCTTCCCCTTGCTTTTCCTTCAGTGTCCATTAAGAGTTCCATGTGTGTTACCTCACCACCTTTTCCTTTAACCAGGTCTGTGATTGCCCTTTCCCATCCAAAGGTGTGTTGGTGATGAAGGCTCTGTATCTTTTAGTTGGATTAATATGTGGCTCAAAGTGTTTGCTTCCTCTTTTTATGTTTTTCTCTTTCCTCTTCTCATTCTGAGTATGCCGTTCTCCTTCACCCTTTGGGCCTGGAGCTCCTTTGCTGCTTGGCATGCAGGGTGCACGGCTCTCTTCCTCCATTTTGAACTCTGTCACTACCACTTCAGCTGCCACTTGGACCCCTGCTGCCATTTTCTCTCTGTCTGGACTTTGTAAGATTGCCATTTTTATTATGTTGATCTTACCTATCCAAGAGCATGGGAGATCTTTCCATTTTCTGATATCTTCTTCAATTTCTTTCTTTAGAGACTTAAGATTCTTGTCATACAAGTCTTTCACTTGTTTGGTTAGAGTTAACCCAAGATATTTTGTGTTTGTGGTAATTGTAAAGGATGATGTTTCTTGATTTATTTCTTGGTCCATTTATAATTTGTATATAGGAGGGTTACTGTGTTTTTTTGAGTTAATCTTGTATCCTGCCATATTATTGAAGGTGTTTATAAGCTGTAGAAGTTCCCAGGTAGAGTTTTTGGGGTCACTTATGTACATAACCAACAGAATGCAAGAGATGGAAGAGAGAATCTCAAGTGTTGAAGAGAAAATAGATTCATCAGTCAAAGAAAACACTAAAGCCAACAAAGTCATAACATAAAATGTCTAGGAAATCTGGGACACCATTAAAAGACCAAACTGAAGAATAATAGGGGTAGAAGAAGGAGAAGAATACCGGCTCAAAAGCACGGAAAACATATTCAGCAAAATCATAGAAGGAAACTTTTCCAACCTAAAGAAGGAAATGCCTATGAAGGTACAAGAAGCTTACAGAACATCAAATAGACTGAACCCCCAAAAGTCCCATTGCCACATAATAATCAAAACACAAAATATACAGAATAAAGAAAGAATATTAAGAGCTGCAAAGGAAAAAGGCCAAGTAGCGTATAAAGGCAGACCCATCAGAATAACACCTGACTTCTCAAGGGAGACTCTGAAAGCCAGAAGGTCCTGGACAGAGTTCGCAGACACTAAGAGACCACAGATGCCAACCCAGACTACTCAACCCAGCAAAACTTTCAATCACCATAGATGGTAAAAACAAGGCATTTCATGAGAAACCGAGATTTAAACAATACCTGTCCACAAATCCAGCCCTACAGAAAGCATGAGAAGAAAACATTTTAATTTATGTAATTTCAAATTCCATTTACTTTTCTCTTATAAATCCAATCACCCATTATATATTCCTTTTTTTGGGCATCTACACTAACTTGTTTGTACATGTCTTTACTGTTATATTAACTCAGAAAACATGCAGCAGTTAAAACAAGACAAATATTGGTGGATTTTTTCAATATATAGCATAAAGGACAAATTCAAAAATTACAAAATGACTTGGTGAGTTGACAATGAATGAAAGCCCCTGCCTATTTCCATTCAGATACTGAAGAGAAGAGTTCTAGAAACCTGGTAGATGTTCCATCCCAACTAACAAACCCCTGTGAGGGCTGTTGACATTGATTAGATTTTCTTGTTTAGTTTCAACCATGAGGAATCAGACAGTATATACTTGGTTTTGCTTTCTTTCCTCTAATTATATTTGAGAAATTCACTCTTTTTTGCATATAATGATACTTATTTTGTATAGTGCAATATTATAGTTAATTAAATAGTCAGGCATTCACAGTACAAGGAATTATTTCCACCTTTGACAATTATTATTGTATCAGCATATATTTAGATTGTGCTGTCTGTCGTGTTAGAATTCCACAGTGATGGCTTTGCATGGACACTACATATTCATCTTTTGCTTACAGAGTAGCCACTATCTACATATTTAGGTGACCATAGATATTCAAAAGCAGGGACTAAAAAATATTGTTGCCCATTTTAAGATGGTTAGCAAACATTTAAATAATATTTTATTTAGTCTTCTTTACATGTATACAATGTATTTGGGTCATAGCCACCTGCCATTTCCTCCCTTCAACTCTCTAACACATCTCACTCCTAATTTAATGCCCTTGCTTTGTTTGTGTAACTGGTAATCCACTGAGTCAAATTGGTGCTTCTCATATGTTGTTTTTATGGGTGCAGGGCCATATACTGTGTCGTGTATTGCCAAAATTTTTATCAAAAAGTAGTAAGTCTTACACTGGAACAGAAGTTCTTTCTACTATGGGAAGTGTTCATTGCCCTCAGGATCCCCTGCTCCTGTCCTAAGATCATTTGCTACTATGGTTTTACTTGTCCCCTCCCATTTTTAATTGAGACGTGCCCTTAAAACATTGATTTTCTTTAAAAAAATTGTATATAATTTCTATTTCATAAAAATGTATTGCATTTTTTGATTTTTGTGGCTGCTTTTTCTGCTTTCTTGTGCCTATTATAATTTAGTTATTTTCATCTGTTACCAGGAATTCTGGATAAGATTAATACTTCTTGTATAATGACTTCAGAGTCATTGGTTCTCTTTTCTGTGATTTTAAACAATTTTGGTAAATATGTTTCTGTAATTTTCCTTCTGTGAATGCTTGTAAGCTGAATCTTCCATTTTTGAAATAATTTTGGGATGAAGGGTGGTTAATGTTTTTATATGCTCTTTTAGTTAGGGTTTTTATTGCTGTGAAGAGACACCATGATCATGATAACCCTTATAAAGAAAAACTTCTAATTGGGGTGGCTCACTTACAGTTTCAGAGGTTCAGTCCATTATCATCATGGTGGGGAGCATGGTAGCATGCAGGCAGATGTCATGCTGGCTACATCTAGGGATGGATGTAGGGAACAGGAAGTTGACTTAGACACTGGGCAGTATCCTGAGCATAGGAAACCTCAAAACCTGCCCCTACAGTGACATAGTTCCTCCAACAAGATCATACCCATTCCAAAGCCATACCTCCTAAGAGTGCCTCTCCCTATAAAATTATGGGGGGCAGTTACCTTAAAACTACCAAATTCTGTTCTCTGGTCCCCACAAACTTGTAACAATATCATAATGCAAAATGCATTTAGTCCAACTTCAAAAGTCCCCACAGTCTATAACACTCTCAACAATGTTTTAAATTTCAAGGTTCAAATATCTCTTCTAAGATTCATGCAATCCTTTAACTGTAATCACCTGTAAAAATAAAAAAAAAACAGATCACATACTTCCAACATATAATGGCAGAGGATATACATTACCATTCCAAAATTCAGGTAAGGGACCTGAGGAAATACTGGACCAAACAAGACCAAAAAACAGCTGGGAAAACTCCAATCTCTGCATCTTCATGTCTGATGTCAAAACACTCTTCAGAGCTCCAACTCTGTTTAGCTTTGCTGACTGCAACACATTTCTTTCTCTTGGGCAGATTCCACTCCCTGTTAGCAGCTGTCCTCTGCAGGTATCCCATGACTCTGGCATCTCTAACATCTTGGGTTCTCCAGGGGAATCCAGGTTTCATTTTCACAGCTTCATGCAATGACCTTTCTACTAGGCTTCCATTAAGGGACACTCCTGACATATGCCTGGCTCCAGTGACTTTCTTTAGGTGTGGAGGCAAATTCCATAACCCATTTCTTTTATCCTCAACTCTAAAGCGAGAATCTCATGACTTAGGCTGCTAAGTTGTACTGCTTTTTAGGGGTGGAACATGGTACACTCATTCAACTACATCTTCACCAACTTCCTGTTTTTCATTGTTTCCTTCACTGCCTAAGCTTGTCTATCCTGAAACCTGCTCTGTAGACCAGGTTGGCTTCAAACTCAGAGATCTTCCAGGCTCTGTTTTCCTAGTACTGGGGTTAAAGGTGTGTCCCATCATACCCAGTTCTAAGTTTTTCAATTTCTTTCCACAAGTTGGAAATTTAGCTGGGTGGGATCTTGCCCTGAGGTCACCACTCCCTTTATTCCATTTCTTAATCCATTTAGTTCCATGACCACAGGATTCAGCTCCATTCTACCTCCGGGTGCTCCCTTTCTCCTCAAAATTTACATTTTGTAATTTACCCTGCTCAGTTAGCTTTTCATTATAAATCTTTATAAACACAAACACTAGTAACCACATAAGAGAGTCTGTACTAGGCTGTTTTTAGATTTCTTTTGCCAACAGAACTAATCCAAAACTCTCCACTTCAGCCTCAAGCAGATTGTTCAGATGAGGGCAAAAAGCAGCCACTTTCTTCATCAAAATATCTCAAGATGAGTTTCTAGGCCACAAACTAACACTTCTCCCCTGAAACATCTTGATCCCCACAGTTCATCAAATCACATTTGGCACCACTCTCTTCTATTCTCCTGCTAGTATGACCCATTAAGTAGAAGTTAAAACATTTCACTGCTTTTCTAACCCAAAGTATCAAAATCCACATTATGCCTAACAAAAACATGGTCAGGTCTATCACAGCAATACCCCAGTCGTTGGTACCAACTTTTGTCTTAGGGTTTTTATTGCTGTAGACACCATGATCACAGTAACTCCATGCTCCCAATTTACTCAGGAAATCTTGCCTTTTTCTACTTCCCATGTAGATTAGATCTATGTATGTCCCTCTTAGGGTCCTCTTTGTTTTCTAGGTTCTCTGAGATTGTGAACTGTAGGCTGGTTTTTCTTTGCTTTATGTCTAAAAGCCACTTATGAGTGAGTACATATGATATTTGTCTTTCTGTGTCTGGTTTACCTTACTCATTATGATGTTATCTAGATCCATCCCTTTGCCCACAAATTTCAGGATGTCATTTTTTTTCCACTGTGTAGTACTCCATTGTGTAAATGTACCTACCACATCTTCTTTATCCCTTCTTCAGTCAAGGGGCATTTAGATTGTTTCCAGGTTCTGTCTATGACAAATAATGCTACTATGAACATAGTTGAACACATGGCCTTGTGGTATGATTGAGCATCCTTTGTGTATTTATCCAAAAATGGTACTTCTGGGTCTTGAGGTAGGTTGTTTCCTAATTTTTTTAGAAATTGCCATACTGATATCCAAAGCAGCTATATCAGTTTACACTCCCACCAGCAATGGAGGAGTGTTCTTTTTACCCCACATCCTCTCCAGCATAAGTTGTCATCAGTGTTTTTGATCTTGGCCATTCTTACAGGTGTAAGATGGAATCTCAGAGTTTTGATTTGCATTTCTCTGATGGCTAAGGATGTTGAACATTTCCTTAAGTGTCCTTCAGCCATTTTAGATTCCTCTGTTGAGAGTTCTCTGTTTAGGCAGACCACAGTAACTCTTATAAAGAAAGTATTTAATTGTGTTGACTCAGTTACAGTTCCAGAGGTCCAGTCCATTATCATCATGGTGACGTGCAGGCAGACATCATGCTGGCTACATCTTGGCTTGCAGGGAACAGGAAGTCAACTCAGACACTGGGCAATATCCCAAGCATAGGAAACCTCAAAGCCCGCCTCAACAGTAACACACTTCCTCCAACAAGACCATATCCACTCCAAAGCCACACCCCTAAAAGTGCTATTTCCTATGATATTATGGGTGCCAATTGCTATCAAACTACCACAGACACCTTCTGATGTTTTATGCATCTAATTTCTATTGAAATTCATTTATGACTATAAATTATTGATAATTTTATTCAGATTTCAAACAATAAGATTTTTTTGCTTATTAGCACTGTTATTTTCTTTGCTTAACATCTCTTGCTTATGGAACGCTGAGTAACTTTAATCCTGTGAGGTGGAACTCAGCAAACACAAGCTCCTTTACTGTGTCTCAGGATTTACTTGTAAATACTACTAGGTATGACATTTGATAAGTGGGCCAGATGTGTAAATTTGTTCAGATATTCTGCATTTGTACTGAAGTTTTCTTTCTTCAGTCAATCATTTGAAAGTTTGTATGTTTTCAAAATTTAAAACATTTTAGTTCAACTAATCTCTCTCCCTTTGAATCACTTCCATTAATACATTCAGACTCTGTCTGTATTTTGTGTTCTATTCTGTACTTTTTAAAGTCCATAAGCACACATTTTTCTATGTCCTTGTGTACAATCATTTTCTTCATCTAGTTGATACTTTATGATAATGCATACCTTCTGCTTCTGCAAATGTTTCCCTGTCACAAAATTCTAGGTTGACAGCTACTCTAATTTCAAACATATTTCCAGTTTTTAAAAAAATTCGTACATGAATATTGTATTTACACTACTTTCACTCCTCCCTTTTCCCCTCTAGTTCCTTTTGTGGCCCCTACTCCCTCTCAAATTCATGACCTCTTTGTTATTGTTAAGTACATATACATGCAATCTGTTGAATTCATTTAGTGTTATTAATTTGTGCACGTGTTTAAGGCTGACTGCTTTGGATTGGATTACATATTGGGGGCTTCTTCCAGGAGAAGATTGACTCATCTGCTGTTTCAGCAGCCCTTTTATTTTAATTACATGTAGTTCTTAATCTAATGTGGCGCCATGTGAGATTTGCCCATATACATTGGGTTGTCAACTGGTGTTATAATTGTGCTGCTGTTGCTTAAGTGGCCATACTGTTGAGATTTCATGGGTGCATCTTCCCTGTTATATTTAGAAGACCCTACTTCACAGCAGATTTTGTGATCCTCTAGCTCTTACAGTCCTTCTGCCTCCTTTCTGTGATGTTTCCTGAGAATGGAGATGCATTATAGATGTGCCAGTTGGGCTTTGGTAAGCCTGGTCAGTTGTTCTTTGCATTTTTACCCGTTGTGAATTTCTGTGGTTGTTTCCATCTACTGGAAAAAGCTTCTTTGGTGAGGAATGAAAGTTATACTTATTTGTGGATATAAAGCTAAGAATTTAGATTCTAGTTTGGCACTATACTGGCTTTAAGAGTTGTTATTCTGTTATTTTCAGATGCCTGCCATTCTGTGAAGGTGTCAAGTCAGGTTTTATGCTGCTTCACACACATAAGACTTTCTAGTTATCCTCAAGATTTAACTGAGGTCCATGTTGATTTATATCAATCATCCCTGCAGTTAGTATTTTTAAAAAATATATAGCATGATAACTTTTCAGTGGCTTTGGATATTGCAATGCTGTTTTATTTTCAGAGGGACTGATTCTGTCTCATATTGTCTTATCCCACTTCCAAATCAGCAAATGCCACTCACACATCTTTACACTCTCCACATCTCATGACACTCAGAAGTTTCTTGGCTTTGTTTCCTTACATGGCTACCCAGTTACCTTTTTGTTTATGAGAAATAGAAATTTACCTGAAAAGAAAAGTGATTTGTGAACTTTGAAATGACTTCTGTGTTCTTTTCTTGTAATGAAATTGTTTAATCT
Source organism: Ondatra zibethicus (assembly GCA_004026605.1). Lineage (NCBI taxonomy): Eukaryota > Metazoa > Chordata > Mammalia > Rodentia > Cricetidae > Ondatra > Ondatra zibethicus. The sequence continues at coordinate 39,134 of PVIU01005955.1, forward strand.
CAAATGGAATATTGATTTTAAAAGATTGTTCTAATAAAATGACTTTATTATAATCAGAATAAAAGTTTACATATGATTTTTTACTTTTGAAAATCAAGCATTGAATCCTTTATGATAAATGTTCTGGAGGGATTAGGGATACAATGGACATACCTCAACATAAGAAATGCAATTTGGAAATGGTTCATTGGTTCAGATCACTGGCTGCTCTTCCAGAGGGCCTTGGTCCAATTTTCAGTATCCACATAGCAGCTCACACCTGTCTGTAACTTTAATTCTAGGGCTTCTGACACAGACATACATGCAGGCAACACACCAATGAACATAAAACTAAAAAGAAAAGCCGGGAGATGGTGGCGCATGCCTTTAATCCCAGCACTCAGGAGGCAAGGCAGGTGCATCTCTGTGAGTTCGGGGTCAGCCTGGTCTACAAGAGCTAGTTCCAGGACAGGCTCCAAAGCTACAACAGAACTCTGTCTTGAAAAAACCAATAAATAAATAATAAAAAGAGTGGCAATTTACAGCAAATCCATAGCCAGCATCAACCTGAATGGAGAGAAACTCAAAGCATTTCCACCAAAATAGGGAACAAGACAAGATTGTCCAGTCTCTCAATACCTATTCAATATAGTACATGAAATCCTTGCTAGAGCAAGAAGACAACTGAAAGGAATCAAGAGAATATGAATTGAAAAGAAAGAAGTCAAAGTATCTTTTTATTTGCAGATGATATGATAGTATACATAAGTGACCTTAAAAATCCCACTGGGAAACTTCTGTAGCTGGTAAACATTTTCAGCTAAGTAGCAGGATATAAAATTAACACACAAAAACTATAGTCTTGCTTTATACAAGTGGCAAATAAACTGAGAAATAAATCAGGGAAACAACAATAGCTTTCCACAATAGCTTCAAATATAAAATATCTTTGGGCATCTCTAACCAAGGCAATGAAAGACTTGTATGATAAAAACTTTAAGACACTGAAGAGAGAAAATGATGAAGAAATCAGAAAATGGAAAGACCTCCCATACTCATAGATTGGTAAATTAATATAATAAAATGACCATTTTACAAAGGAATATACAGATTTAATGCAATCCCCATCAAAATTCCAACAAAATTCTTTGCAGGTCAGCTTTATGTAGAAACACAAAATATCTCAGGATAGCTAAAACACTCTTGAGTAATGAAAGAACTGCTGGGCATATCACCATTCCTCATTTCAAGTTGCAAACAAAACTATAATAATAAAACCAGCATGGTATTGGAACAAAAAAGACATGTTTATCAATAGAATTGAGTTGAAGATAGAAAAATAAGTCTACATAACTACCAACATCCAATTGTTGATAAATAATCCAGAAAAACACACTGGAAAAAAGACAGCATCTCCAGTAAATGGTGATGGTCAAACTGGATGTTTGCATGAAGAAGAATGTAAATAGATCCAACTTATCATCCTGTACAAAACTCCAGATAGATCAAAGACCTAACATATGGCCAGACATACTGAATTTGACAGAAGAGAAAGTGGGAAATATTCTTAAAATCATTGACACAGGAAAAGACTTCCCAAACAAACACCAGTAGCATAGATACTATGATACAGCAATTAATAAATGGGACCTCACAATACTGCAGTTTCTTTGTGGCACAAGATACTATCATTTGGATAAAGAGGCAGGCTACAGTATATGAAAATATTTTTACTAACTACATATCTGATAGAGGGATAGTAACTAAAATATATAAAGAACTAAAAAAACCCCTGGATATCTAGAAAACAAATATCTCAATAAAAACGATGTACATATCTAAACAGAGAATTCTCAAAAGAGGAAACTCAAATGGCAGAAGAAACACTTAAAAAAATGTTCAACATCTTTAGTCATCAGGGAAATGCAAATCAAAACTACTTTGAGAGTTCATCTTACATGAGTCATAATGGCCAAGATCAATAAAACAAATGACAGCTCATGCTGGTGAGGATGTGTAGGAAGGGGAATACTCTCATACATTGCGGGTGGAAGTGCAAACTTGTACAGTCACTGTGGAAATCAGTGTGATGGTTCCTCAGGAAGTTGGTTATTGATCTACCTCAAGAGCCTGCTATACTACTTGGGCATATACCCAAAGCACCCTTCATTCTACTTTAGAGACATTTGGTCAATCATGTTCATTGCTGCTCTATTCATAAGAGCCGTAAATGGGAAAAAGCTTAGATGTCTATCAATGGTTGAATGGCTAGAGAAAATATGGTACATTTACACAACAGAATATTATTTAGCTGTTAAGAAATGAAATTTACAGCTAAATAGATGGAGATAAAAAAATAATTCTGAATGAGGTAACCCAGACCCAGAAAGATAAATATGGTATGTATTTACTTATATGTGGATTATTAGTTGTTAAGTCATTGATAAGCAAACTGCAATCTATGTAACCACAGAGGGACTAGGAAATGAGTGGGGAGGGATGACTTTCTATAGGGAAATAGAATAGACAGCTATGGATGGACGAGGTGGGTGACTGGAACAGGAGGATCAAATGAAGACAGGGAGGGAAGAGGGAGGTAAAGAGTGTGAGATACTAAAACTAAGGGGTATTTAAGGGGTCATATGGAAATAATACTTTAGACACTTCCTAAAATATATACATATATGTAAGTGTTCTAAATAAAATCACAGGAAGACAGAGCCCTGGTTGGATATCTCTTGACACCAAATGAAGCTCCCAGTACTGGGAATGGGTTTTATCTAATCTAGTGTTGGTCAAAGATGTCCCATAGGAATCCCCTAAATATCAAGGCTATTGCCAAGGATATAGGTTACTCTCTACAAACTGATAGAATAGTTAGGTCCTATAGCTGAAGATAATACATATACAACTCATTGAACAAGGAAAAGTAGAGCTGGCGACTACCTTGTGTAACTGTAAGTTTTCTCCTGTCTGTAGTTCCTGAATAATCACTCTAAAGCTTATATTAATTATAAAAGTTTGGCCGATGGCTCAGAGTTATTACTAACTAGCTCTTACTTTTTTTAAAAAAATCTTCTGAGACAGGGTTTCTCTGTGTAGCTTTGGTGCCTGTCCTGGAACTCACTCTGTAGACGAGGCTGGCCTTGAAATCACAGAGATCCACCTGCCTCTGCCTCCTGAGTGCTGGGATTAAAGGTGTGTGCCACCACTGCCCAGTTTCTAGTTCTTACTTTTAAATTAACCCATTCCTTTTTTTCATATATTTTATTAAAAATTTACTTTTCATTTTATGTACCAATTCCAGTTTCCCCTCCTTCCCCTTCTCCTGCCCTTTCCCCTTTCTCCCCCATCCACTTCTTAGAGTGGGTAAGGTTTTCCTTGGGGAGTCAACAAATCCTGGCATATCACCTTGAGGCAGGACCAAGCCCCCCTCCCTCCTGTATCAAGGCTGAGCAAAATATTCCATCATAGGGAATGGGCTCCAATAAACCAGTTCATGTACATACCTAGCCCACTATCCCATGCCACTGCTAGCCCCCCCCAACAGATCAAGACACATAATTGTCACCAACATTCAGAGGGCCTAGTTTGGTCCCATGCAAGTTCCCCAGCTGTCAATCCATAGTCTGTGAGCTCCCAGTAGCTCGGGTCAGTTGTCTCTGTGGGTTTTTTCCATCAAACTCTTGACTCCCCTTATTCGTATGATCCCTCCTCCCTCATGTCATGTAATGATGTGTCAAGGCCTTTTTTTCTTTTCCTTATAGGGTTTTGCATATATATATTATGGCTTCCAGTTTTATGTTTTTATGGGATTTTTGTGTTTGTGTGTGAACATGTGTTTCTCGTGTTTTTTCTTTGGTACTTCTGTTTGTTGTGTCCAATTTTGACTTTTTTCTTTTATCTTATTTTATTTTACTATTCCTTAAATGCCTGTTTGCTTTCTAATCAGAGACAGAAAGGGTGTGGACTCGGATGGGAGAGTGGGAAGGGAAGTGGAGATGATCTCAGAGGAGTTGGGGGAAGGAAGCCATAATCTGAATATATTGTCTGAAAAAAGCTATTTTAAATAAAAGAACAAATAAAGTGTTGATATTTTTGTGTTTGTTGTGCATAATTGTTTGTTCCTGAAATTCTAGTTTTATTTAAGAAGTGCATACATATGCACATTGAAATGCTGCTCATACATAAAGGATAAAACCCCATCGTTAGGTTAAGTAAGACGAGCTGGACACTGGAAACAGACACCTCCTGAATTTATTGCACACGGAATGTACAAAGGCTCATCCGAAAGAACTTCAGGCAGACTGACCATTGCCAGGTCAGAGGCAAGATCATCAATGGTTACTAAGTTTTAGTCCTAAACTAGTATAATTTCCAACCCCATTCTGAATACCTACCCTTTCCCCACAGATGAGTATAAATGTCAGACCT
>PVIU01005955.1:43646-109980 GCA_004026605.1 Ondatra zibethicus
AGGGATGGGGGTGGGCCTTGGACTTCCAACAGGGCAGGGCACCATGCCCTCTTTCAAGGAAGAAGGGGGAGGGAGGAGGGGTGGGGGGGTAGTGGGAGGGGACCGGGAGAAGGGGAAGAAAGGAAAAAAAATTTATTTCTTTAATTATGTTCTTGAATGGAAAAAATAAAACAAAACAATGTATGGAAAAAAAAAGAAGCTTCATTTTGCAGCAGTTAGAGATCACAGACATACACAACTAGTTAAAACACAGGAGCAACTGAACGTGGGCTTCCCAACCCCAGTTGTTACATCTACCACACAACATTTGCCCCAAAGCTTCAGGGAGCATTGCTGAAGATGTGGCAGAAAGGGAGTCAGAGGGCCAAGATGGCTACTGGTAGTCTCTTCTGTATATGGTAGGGAAGCTGTGTCCATGAAATTTCAACAATATGGTCACCTAAACAAGACCTTCACAGTAACACCTGTTGACACACCAATGTGGATGGTGGAAATCTCACAAGGACCCACTCTTAGTTGAAGAGCTATGGGGAATTGATGGCTGTTGAGCGAGGGTCTTATCCAGGGTGGAGACTACTAATATTCAATCCAAAGTGTTAGCATTCAGGCATTATGCTGGCCTGCCCCTTAGGGACCTGGCAGGTTGCTTAGACCTGTGCGCGTGGGCTTGCCAGTAGTCAGGTAGTACTCTGGCCTGGTCAGATCCTGAAAATGTCATCAGCTACATAGCCATGTCCCCTCATAAGAAGCGGTCCCTGCCTGCCTTGTGTCTCCTCTTCTGCGGCTCGAGTCTCCAGAGGCCGTTGTCCTCCCCATGAAGCTCTCCACACGATCTCTGTGGCATGGGGGGGCGCCTCTCTTTCCTGTTGTTTTAAAATTATAACACAAAGTGTTCAGCATTAAACACGTACACATGTGAGCAACAATAAATGAACTCAGCAGGTTGTATTCACACAGCACACACACACACACACACACACACACACACACACACACACACACACGGTGTCAATTTGAGAGGAAGTGGAAGACATGGAAGGAAGTGGAGGGGAAAAGAGGGAGTGGTAAAAATGTTGTAAATATAAAACTCATGTATGAAATTCTCAAAAAATTAAAAAAAGAGTAAGAATCTCTGGTGTTCACTTGAAAAACAGAGTAGCTCTAAATGGTAATAATATACTATGTATTTTCAAACACTGAAGATAGGAGTTTAAATGATTTCACCATAAATAAATGCTAAATGTTTGGAGAGAGAAATATGTTTGAAATGATTTAAACATTTCACAAAGTAAACACATGTAGAAATGTCACATGATATCACATAAATATGTATGATCCCTATGCATTTGTGTCTCAGTTAAAATAAACTTAATATAAAGAAGGAAAAAAACTAATTTTGTTTCTTAGGCATAATATTTTATAAGATAAAATCATGTTGGAAATTTATATAGTATCTTGATGTTTTTTTCTACTACAGAATCCTTGAGAAATCTATTTGCTCATGTGGGAAAGACAATTTCATTTTGCCTTTAGCTGTTTGTTATCACAAAGGACGCTGTCATCTTCACTGTCATCTGAACTACCTCCTGGGCCAGCATAAGAACATCTTTGGGATGTCTGTGACATGTGAAAGGCTTGTTGGTTCAGCAGGATATAAACGTGATCCTTTGCTTTTCCCGTTGTGTTCTAACCTGCAACCTCTGAAATTCACTCAACTTTGATTTTAGAGCCATTTCTTATGATACTCTTTAGGAATATTTTCTCTAAGTTACCATCGTACTTTATATATATCTGAATAATCTTCACTGTTCCTCAAGTGTTTTCATGCTTATAAAGTTATTTTGTGTTTATGTTTTAAAAGCGAGACCCTGGCCATGCATCAGTCTCCCTAGAATCACCACAACTCAGAAATGGAAGGAATAATGCCTCTATTCAGTTTATATATTTTTGTTTGGTTTTCTTCAGTATGCCCCACAACTTTGCTTTATGAAATAGATGGTAAGTCATTTGAAACAAAAGTCTACATGCTGTTGGACTCTTATTTTTGGTAAATGCTTTCTAATACAAATTCAATGTTTTCTTCCTTTTGATGCATTCCTAATTTCCTATCTCAAATTATCTCAATATTTTAATAAATATTTATTCATTCTATTTAACACATATTGTATTTCAGATATTTTCATGTATATTTTGCTTTAAGCAGAATATATTAAAATTGTACTTTTTAACCCACTATGAGCTTTATGTTAAAAGTGAATTCTTACTATCTGGAGTTTTGTAAAATTTTATTATACTTACATTTTACTTAATTCGTTTGGGTTTTCTTTTTGGTGTTATCATTATTAACATTTAACTTTATTCTTTATTCCTTTTTTTCATCATGTAAATTTTATACTAGAACATAACTATCCCCCAGTGACTATTGGACATTAGTCCCTCCTGACATTACCCGTGTTTGCTTTTACCATGTGAAAATAGCTATTATTAAATAATAAAGCATCTTTTGAATCTCCACTGTTTAAAATAGAAAACTTGGTATGCTTCTACCTTCCCTACACTCCCCAACACCCATAAAAAATATCCCAACATTTCATCGTTATAGTAGCATAAGAAAATCTCACTTATGATCAGAGCTGGAAAAGGGGATATGGGCATCTTGAGGAGCTAGAAGGAAGCCCTTCCAAGGTGACCTGAAAGAAGAAACCTTGTAAAGTTTTCTAAGCCACATTTATTGAGATGCCAACATCTACAAATTGAAGAAGTTCATTTGGGCACACCTTCAAGATGAGTTATAGATTCTGGTTTCTGGTACTCACCAGAACTCCCCTGGGATATATAGGGGCCACCAGAGACATGGAGATATTGTTGGTATTGTTCCACAGGAACCAGACCTGTGACTTATTGCGATGGACATTGGCTAGTAAAGCCAATTGGACGAAAGAGTATACTATGTTATACGCAGCTCCCAATGCCACCAGGACAAATGAAGAGGTGTTGGAGAGGCAGGAAAGAAGGAGAAATGAAGAGTTTTGTTCTTGTTTTTATTTCCTTGTTTTATTTTGCTCTGGTTTTATTTTATTTTTTAGTTTCTCTTTTAGGGGTGCTGTGGAGGTGAGGGGAGGATATGGGGGGACCATGAGGTGAGCAGAATTAGGGAGCATAAGGTGAAATTCCCATTATATTTATATTTTATTCCCATTAAAATTCATATTTTAAATATAAAATCAAGAATTTATATTTAAAAACCTCAATATAAAAAAAGACGAGTTGTAGTCCTGTGGAAAATTGTGTATTCATATTAGTGAAGGCATGAATCATCTTACGTGGAACTAAGGGTATAATATAAAGATCAAGCATGTGCCAAGATGGCTTGGAAGACTAAGTAGGAAAGGAAATAATTTTCTTTGGTATGGAAAAAGTAAAACCAGTTTTCACAAGTCAGAAATGAGACAAGTCCACTTCTGCACTTTATTCAATATAGTGGTTGAGTTCTTAGATGGATATTAAGGCAGCAGAAAGAAAAATGATGTAAATTGAAAATAATTACGTCCCTCTGCTAATTATATGATCCTGTATGTAAAGACCTTAAAGACTACCCTAAACAACTCATAGTTCTGGTAAACATTTTTAGAAAACTAGTAAGATAAAAAAAACAGTATTAAAAACACAGTAGCTGTTCTATATAACAATAAGTAACATGATTAGAGAAAATCCTGTTTACAGTAGAAGAAAAATTGAAATAATAATAACCATGAAAGTGAAAGATCTATGCGGTAGGAATTTTAACAGTGGGGAAAGAATTTGATGAAAACACCAGGTGATCGGAAGATCTCTCATGTTCGTGGGGTGTAAGAGCTAATGTAGTAGAAATGGCTACATTAATGAGAATGATCTTAAGATAAATGCAATTTATTTATTTATTTATTTATTTTTTTCCATACATTGTTTTGTTTTATTTTTTCCATTCAAGAACATAATTAAAGAAATAAAAAAAATTTTTTTTCCTTTCTTCCCCTTCTCCCGGTCCCCTCCCACTACCCCCCCACCCCTCCTCCCTCCTCCTTCTTTCTTGAAAGAGGGCATGGTGCCCTGCCCTGTTGGAAGTCCAAGGCCCACCCCCATCCCTCCCGGCCTAGGAAGGAGTGCATTCAAAAAGACTCGGTTCTCAAAAAGATAATACATGCAGAAGAGATAGGTCCTGGTGTCATTGTTGATGGGTTCTCCATCTGCCAACTTTCGCCGCCACATTCAAAGAGTCTGGTTTGATCATATGCTCATTCAGTCCCAGTCCAGGTGGATTGGTGCGCTCCCATTAGTTCAGGCACACTGTCTCAGTAGGTGGACCAGCCCTTCACGGTCCTAACTTCCTAACTCATCTTCTCCCACCTTCTGCTCTTCACCTGCACCTTGGGGGCTCAATCCATTGCTCTGATGTGAATGTGGGTCTCTTATGTCTTTCCTACTTTTCTTTGACTGTGAAGAGACAAGACGACCAAGTCAACTTGTAAAGGAGCCAATTTAATTGGAGGGTGAGTCAGTGAGCATCAATGGTGGGGAGCATGGTAGCAAGCAGGCATGGAAATGAACAGAAGCAGCAACTAAGAATTTATATCCTGATCTGCAAGTAGGAGCGAGCGAGCAAGCGAGGGGCGGGGCTGGCCATGGCCCACCACCAGTGACACATCTATTGTTGCAAGGCCATACCTCCTAATCCTTCCCCAAATAATTTTACCCAAGGGACCAAACATCCAAACTAATAAACCTGTCAAGACCATTTTATTAAAACCACCACACATTCCAATAACATTTTTTTACAGAAATAGAAAAGTATTTCTTAAATTAATATGAAAGTACCAAAGATCTAGTATAGCTAAAGACATCCCGAGGAAAAATACCAATGCTAGGTGTATCACAACAGTTGATCTCAAGTTATATTATGAGATGGAGTTTCATATGGAGTTTTAGCAGCAGAAACTTTGTGGCACAAGATCCCAGAGAATAGAACAGATACCTATGCAACTATAGACATCTGTTCCAATACAGTGGATAAAAAAGAATATACATTGGAGAAAAAAAAAAACCTCTTCAACAAATGACAATACTGTTAGTTCATTCACATGTATAAAAATGAAAGTAGAATTCCATTTTATTCATCTTGTGCAAATGTCAATTAAAAATGGATCAAAGATCTTAATGTAAAAGTTGACTCTTTGAAACTCCAACAGGAAATCATAAAGACACTTTGGTAGCAAAAATGGATAAATAGACTCAGGTATGTGTGTAATATAAAAATTTCCCATTTGTGTCAGAGCCAATCTTTTTTATTACAATGACTTGGAACACTGATACAATAATTCGTTTTCTATATCCAGATTCGGTCCACTCCAAATACCAGAAAAATGTGTTTGTATCCCTCAAATGTACTAAGGAGCAGTTTAACGTTTCACATACTTTTAAAGTTTCCCCGTGATTAACAGAATTATATTAGTATATCAACAAATATAATTTTTTAAATAAGGGAATGCTAAAATCATAAAGTATATATAATAAACTATGGACTTTACCAATCAGATTCCATACTAAATTAAATTAACTGAATGAATAAAACAGAATAAAAAATCAACCAGAGAATTATTAATTAAATTTACCTGGGTTTTTTAAATACTAAGTTGAATTCAAGGATTTTGCTAATTATTTCTGAGTATAGTATGTGAAGACATTTGCAATGAAAGAAACACACTGAAGTAAACACTGTTGCTGGGACAGAACCTTCTGCTTCTCAGGACTGAAATTGTTTGAGGTTGTGTGTTTTGGGTGGTAAAAGGGTGGTTACCTAGCAACAACCCCTCCTCCCTTGTCTGTACTGCAAGAATCAGTTTGGCTTGTCAGTAAATTGATTACTAGTTTGCTAGATCTGAAAGAACAATGCAATAATGTGGTAGGGCGTAATTCTCAATCATAAGAAACTTACAGGTTTTTCTCTGTGGATTCCACTCTTTATCTGATGCTGCTTGAAGCTTGTCTGGAGATTGTATAAATGCTGAGGTGATATTCATCAAATGAAAAAGAAACTTCAGAGTTTGATTAATGGCATTTATTTTCAGTTTGCTTTTGAAGCAAGCAATGAAATAGTTACAATACCATCAGCTCTGGGCAAGTGGTCATCTTATCTTATTGAACTCTCTGAAATAAGGAGGCACACAATGGGTTGGGTTTTGGAGAAATGCTCTTTAAAGAGTCGAGACAGGTTTTATATACCATTTTACCATCTGAAGGTATAGAGGCATTAATTTTTATATAACATACACAGAATATACTTCTGTTTATAACGAATGAGCTTAACCATATGTTGCAGTAACTTAGATGGGAAGCATATAGTTTAATACAATTTACATCATATAATCAGATTACTTTGATATGCATCACAAATGAGCGCCACTGTCATCTCACGGAGCGATTCCAGTGGTGCAAGCACGGGGCTGAGAAGGCAAGTACTGCAAATGATCAGACTGTTTAGGACCCACCACAGACACTGCCATGGGAAAATTACATGCAGCAACTTAGTTTCTGTGTTTTCATTGCACGAGCATGTAAGGTTTTAAAAACCGTCTATTCAAAGAATGCTACAGTGCCAAGTGTGTGGGAGCTTGTGGGGAGGGAAAGAAAAGAGGCTTTGGCTTAGGAAATTTTCCATGATGCAGAGGGCTGAAGCCAATGTCTCCCCAGACACAATGCTGATGCTCTGGGCAGCTGTTTGCCAGTACGCAGACACCTGTCTCGTGTGCAGTATTCTGAGACATCCTCATGCCTCATCTTACTTCAACACAGCACATACTGAAATCCATTTGTTTATTGAATTGCAGAGCAAAGGACATTGTGTGTATCTGTGAAACATTAGTTAATAGGTGCAAGTCACAACTGTATGTTTCTTCTTTATAAATCTGCTAAGTGTCTTAAAGAGTAATACCATTAAGATTCAAATTAATTGAAATATGATAGTATATTTTTCCAGATCTTCATTTCAAAGAATAGCATTCCTTTGAAAGTACTTGGTAATAATATTATTTCAGTATTTGGTCCAATTCTTGTAATTTGTTTGCAGAAACCTATTAGAAGTTAGGGTCTTTGACTGTAAATATGACTATATCAGCAGTGTCAAAATATTAAAAGTCATATCTAAGAACAAATTTAGCACAGTCAGAGTTAATTCCAACTGTTCCCAAGAATTTTAACTGTTCAAATGTCAGATGTTAAGAGGAAAATAGCAGACAGACCAGAAAACAGCATCAAACAAATGTTTAGACTATAAATTGTTTAAATGTAAGGGATGGTAGAGGGAACATAGCTATTTTTTAATATATCAATTTTTGGTGGATTTCCCTGAAATGTAATAAGTATGGCATGCATTCAATTGTTCACAGAATATTTTAGGAAACAAGAATGCATCTTACAATGAATATTTGATATGGACATTTTCTTCTCCTTACTATTTATTTCTTTTATGAATTATGATATTGTGATAACTAGGACACATTTATTTTAATGTCTGTAGATGATCAGGAGAATTTTGGATTAAAAACTGTCAAGGATACGTTTCAGGACGTGTCTCCGCTTGTCTCTGAGCCTAACAGAATAGCATAGTTAATATCTAGTAGCCCAATAGTTAAAATAATTGGTGAATGTGCGCTGAATCCTCAAGAGGGGAGGGAGGGTGCTAGAAGGAGGAGCGGCTGAAGGGAGAAGGGGGAGGGCAGGTGCTGATTTCAGCCCTGTAGCGTCAGGATTGCGTCAATTCGTGTTTCTGCCACGTCTGGAGTCTCGGGGACAAGCTTTTCAGAAGAGCCAAAACAGGAACAGGGCAGGGTGGCACACTGCCGATAGAAAGCGCGGACCTTCCTCCAGCCCCTCCCGCTGCAGGTGCCGGTCCGTGGTTCGGGCTGTTTCCTCGGGAAGCCTTGTTCCAGGGTCTTTCCAGGTGAATCTGTCTGGAGTTCTTTCAGCACCTCGGACAGAGCACGCAGAAAACATGGCTCCTATCACTACCAGCCGCGTGGAATTCGGTGAGCAAGTTGCTGAACTTGGGGCTGTGGCTGGGCTCAGGGCTGTGCTGTGCTTTGCTCTCCTCTGGATGTTGAATATGTAGGTTTTCAAGTAGCTAATTTGAAAGGAAGACGAGAACAGCAGATGGTTAATTGTGGCTTACTTCCTTTGCTCGGTATCTTTCTCCTTAACATCGCCTTCTGTGATTTCACCTTCCAGAAGTTCCCGAATGTTCACTGAGCTCTGTAAGCTGAGCTGAGGAAAGACAAGGACATCTGTTGTTAGAACGCTGCTTCATTTATTTTCCGGATGATTCTTATTTTTGTGTAAATCTTTTAAGGAAAAGACCCATACGCCTTTGGTTACGTAAGAGTTAGGTGTGAAATAAAATAACTTGTATGTTGAGGATTTGAGATGAGTATTTTATTATTGCTGTCATAATTTTCTTGGCTATGTTTTCTTGTATCCCTTAAATATGTTGCTAATGACAGACAGAATTCTGTGATAGCATAGTTTTGGGGACTTTGAAATCAAACTGGCTTTGGCCTGCTTAATGTCCCTGGTTGAGCTTTCTGGAGTCCAGCGCTGTACAGTTAAGTAAAAGCTGCTCAAAACTTGGATTAGAGAAACTGCTTTCTGGATTGCTTTTCCTGTTCATATTCCAAAAATTTGTCACTAAGGTCTCCTTGTCTGCTTCGGTAAATAAACTAGACGTGCCTTTTAGAAAATCAATTAACATGTCTAGGTCCAATTATATTCTAATGGGAAAAGATCAGGGTTTTCATCTTTAAGTATTTTTTAATTAAAGGATGGAGAAATTTTTGAATAGTATCTATAGATGTATCATAATTGTGATTAAAATGAGTAGTATGGCATAATCTTTGCTCTCAAAAACTAAGTACAGTATCAGTAGTTACATTAGCAGAATATGAGTCCATGTTACCTTGGGTGTTTTGAATATTAGAGATAATAAAATATGCGTAAATGATTTTCTCAGCCTTTCATCATTGGATTTGTATGTGTGCATGTGTGTGTGTGTGATACACTCAGTTATTAATGTGAAATCAGAAATTTTCTTATAGTGAGGCATCTTCAGAGACTATCTTTGTGAATGTATGTTCATGCTCACTTGTCTGTGTACTTAGAAAATATTGATTTCAGCTGCTTTTATTGTTCTTCTCATATTGGCTGAAGCATTTCTTAGTTCCTGAGTTTGCTTTTGCTGCCTTGCCCTGAGGTATTAGATTGTGTGGGTGTGTGTGTGTGGCACAAAGATTTGAATAGAAGGGAAGAAGCTGATACTGTTTAGCTGATTAAGTCTTCCTCCTCTTTTTCTTCGGTAGCATTCACTTTTTTTTTCTGATTTAGGAGACTCGCAGCTTTACTTAATTTTTTTACACTATTCGATTTAGTCATACAAATGAGTTATAGAATTTTTATTGCTGCTTTAGTTTTTAACCCCACATATTTCTCTTACCATTTATTCATTTGATTTCCTTTGAGTTCATTTTTATGATTATGAAATAAATGGACAGAATATTTAGGAGATGGAGAAGGGACATAAAAAAGATTAGTCTTCTTGGTCTTAAAAAGTGTTAACCCATTTTGGGCTGGGATGTTTATGTTTAGTTTTCACTATTTAAAATAAAACATGGATAAAATGGAGCTAAATGTGCACAACATGTTATATTCACTTTATGCAAAGTTTTACTCTTTAGGTGTGGTAGTACAACTACTAAGTAATTGTTAAGGGAGTCTGCTTACATATGAAATGATACATGCTTCATGCACGATCACCGTTGGAATGACACTTGATGCCAATGATTTAATGTTTGCAAAGTTAAGAAAACAATGCCATTTTCAATTTTATCACCTTTTGCCATGTAGAAACAGACAAGGGCAAAATTGAACTCTAAATTGCCTATACTCACTTTTCACTCACATTTTGGGAATTACTATGGATTTATGACCATTATTCTCTTTGAACCCACATAGATTACTTTGTGCTTTAGATAATCCAGGGCTTGAAGAATTTTAAGCTCATTTTACAAAAGGATTACAATGCTACAATTATATACTATTATCAAACTATTGTTTTTCTTTTGCTATTTTCTCCTCATTAATAGATATTTATCTTTTTATCACATTCCACAATTAGAATAAAAAAATTTAATGGGTTTGAAACATAACCAATGGCTAGCATGTTTTTTCCCCATTATTTTTTAGTTGTGTAGATTACTGTCTTTATGGATTCTTTTTTCTGTTTGAGTCCTGGGTAAATAGAGATGCATTAAAAGGACAGAGTTCCCCAATATTTTTTGGTCATCTATGTATATAGATGTGTATATGTATTCATGATTAGCAGATTGGTGCTTTCGGAAAACCTCAAAATGTCAATGAAAAATAACAAAAATAGTACTTCCTCATATTGACTCATGATATTTGAGTAAAACAAAGTTAGATGAGAACATTAAATATGACCCCATATTTGTTCCAGATACACTTTCATTTATTTATAAAAATCAATTGAAGTAAGGAGTTTTAAATCATGATGTATCTCCTGTGTGTCACACAGGGCTGTGTTTAGATCTCAGGTTAGTGGGAAACATTACTATTACTCACACCCAGAACTGTGGGGAAGTAATTTAATCTTCTCCACTTATAGCAAGAGCTCTACTATGCTCTTCCCATAGTCTTCCATTTCTACTCTGATCATTTAATGTATGTCATTGGTCATTTGGTTTTACAGATGAAATTCCCACAGTCGTGGGGATCTTCAGTGCATTTGGTCTTGTCTTCACTGTCTCTCTCTTCGCTTGGATTTGCTGCCAGAGAAGATCGTCTAAGTCCAACAAGACTCCCCCGTACAAGTTCGTGCATGTGCTCAAAGGAGTTGATATCTATCCTGAAAACCTAAGCAGCAAGAAGAAGTTTGGAGGAGAGGACAAAAATGAAGCCAAGAATAAGTCAGCTGTGCCAAAAGTTTCATTGCATCTTGATCTGGAGAAGCGAGATCTCAACGGCAATTTCCCCAAAACCAATCTCAAAGCTGGCAGCCCTTCTGATCTAGAGAATGTGACCCCAAAGCTCTTCACGGAGAGAGAAAAGGAGGCTGTTTCCCCAGAGAGCTTGAAGTCCAGTACTTCCCTCACTTCAGAAGAGAAACAAGAGAAGCTGGGGATACTCTTCTTGTCTCTAGAGTACAACTTTGAGAAGAAAGCATTTGTGGTGAACATCAAGGAAGCCCAGGGCTTACCAGCAATGGATGAGCAATCCATGACCTCTGACCCATACATCAAAATGACAATCTTACCAGAGAAGAAGCATAAAGTGAAAACCAGAGTGCTGAGGAAGACACTGGACCCCGTTTTTGATGAAACCTTCACATTCTATGGGATTCCTTATCCCCATATCCAAGAGCTGTCCTTGCACTTCACCGTTTTGAGTTTTGATAGGTTTTCAAGAGATGACATCATTGGAGAAGTCCTGATTCCTCTTTCAGGGATTGAATTATCAGATGGAAGAATGTTAATGAATAGAGAGATCATTAAGAGAAATGCTAAGGTAATCCTTTAAGCATTTAAAGTATTTGTAAGGAATCTTTAGCATAAGTTTTAAAAAATGTCTGTGCTAAATGATGAGCTGGTACACATTATCCTTAATTACTGTAGGTGACAGCAAACAGAGAACAAGAGAACAGAGCAGGCAAAAGGAAACTGAATACACAACTGAAATGCTCAAGGAATCTTAATGATATAAAACAAGAGGTCACAGTTTATGATATTTATGCATCATTTATGTAAAAGGCATTTTTTACTTTCTAGTAAAATGTTTTGTAAAGACTGCTGCTTTAAAATTCATGTTTTCATCTCTTACCACAGGTTATTAAAAGTGAAATAAAAACTAAACCAATTCATTCTCAGGATGTGCAATTTGAATGCAATGTGGAATTTGAATGAAATTACTTTTGAACAAGGGGTCATCCTGTTATGTTGACTTATGAATGTCCATTCTCCTGCTACATAAAGGGAATGAATTACTCTGCCTTCCTACTTGTACTTCTTTGACAATTCTTGGGTGATTAGAAAATGATATAACATCAATTTAGCACACAGAATCCTTTTCTGTTTTAAATATATAGTGTCATTGATCCTAATAGTGGCATTTTGGAATAATTTGTTCTCTCAATACCATAATTTAAGAAAAACAACAGTCACATTACTTATTTTTTTTAAAATCACATTTTAGAGTTAAAAATATCTTTAGAACACTTTGTAGCCGTCTTCCTGTCTTCTCCACACTGGCAACAGTGAAAGCTCAGGTCCAGAGGGCTGCATGGCTTGTCTGAGGCACCTATCTGGCCGGGCCCTTTAGTAAAATAAAATATAAGCATCTTGCAATGTAGGAAGCCATGTTACTGTCCAAAAGCAAGTTATAAAACTTGAGACAATTTTCTCCAATACTTAAATTCATTTATTTTCTCCTTAGATTGAGGAAATACTTTGACTATGTAGGAGAAGAATTCTATGATCCTGGTCCAGAACAGTGGCTGGATGCAGAATAGGTCTTCTTTGGCTTGAATTCACATGTTAATAATGTCAATAATGAAGAATTTAAACTAAAATCAAATATCAGCCTTGTGATCCTACACATATCGGTTGATAGTATTATGTATTCTATTACTATAAATAACTTAAAAGATTAAAGATATCTTTAAATAGCAAACACTAAAGAAAAAAATTCTCTTGGGAATATAATTATAAATACCCTTCAAAACATGTGTTAGTACTGGGTGTGGTCAAATCCTTGGAAATTTTATTAGGTAGTACCTAAAACAACCACAAGATGGCAGGCAATGGTTTTAGTCATCATAGGGCCATCGTTTCTCAGGTTCTCTGGCTTGCTAAAATAGAAATAAATAGGAACACGGCATTAAAATAATAAAGGTATTATGTTGCTGTATGTTTTGTGACAAGGGCACAAAAGCTCAACACGAGTACTACGTCTGCTGTGTTTGTCTTTGTTTAGAAGTCTTCCGGACGGGGCGAGCTTCTGGTCTCTCTATGCTATCAGTCCACCACAAACACGCTCACCGTGGTTGTCTTAAAAGCCCGGCACCTGCCGAAGTCTGATGTGTCCGGACTTTCAGGTGAGAATGCTTCTGAAATCCCAGAGTTCCGACTATAACTGGTTATGCATTGTCAACTAACATTGGACTCTGGTTTGGTCAGTCTCAATCATGAGTACTGGGACTGCCGAGTTTTGTGGGAAAGATTTATGAGTCAATTCTGCTAGCAGTACAGAGAAAGTCATGTGCCTGTGAGACAACGTTAGTGGAGGAGGGAACATTTGAGTGGATGACTTAAAGCAATAGCTAGAGAATAGGAACGATGCAGCCTGACATTGCTCAGAAAGAGTTCTGAACTTTTGCATTTCAAAAGACTTACTCATTCACACTCTTTGGTGAGCTTATTATTTTTCTAATAATACATAGGCTTTAAGAATAAAATTTTAGTTTTGAATAACTGAAAAACAAAATATTTGTTGCAGAATATGAGGAAGAAAATGAGCTAAGTTACAGGTTAAAATGATCTTAATTAAATATTTTATCCTTCCATTTCTTAGGATAGTATCCTCTTTATATTTCTTAAACAGTTTAGAAATTGGGCAAAATAATACTTGAAGGGCATTGTCAAAACTATAAATGTATATTTTAATAAAGAATCACTGAGTGATATTGTTATTATTATTTGATTGTAGAAATTGTAGACAAGTTCTTAAATCTTGAGATCATGAGATAAATAATGTATATACTGCAATCAAAAATAATATAATTATGTGATATAGAAAGTTACATGACCCTGAAGCCATTTAGTAAGAATGTCACAGGAGAGATCAACTCTGGTAAACTGAAAGCAAACCCTGCAACCACCTGTAGAAAAGCTAAAGAGTAGGACATGGCCTGGTTTCAAATCCCTGTTCAACAACAAAAGCGGTCCTAACCAGGAGACAGACTCACCGAAAGTATAAATCAGCTCAGACTCTGCCTTCATCTTGCTTCCTGGATTAGTCAATATGCAGCGTTCTCTTTCCTTCTTCTTGTTAAGTTCTGGTCCTTCTGCTATTATGGTTCCTTTCCTAACATAAAGTATAGAAATGGTTTCTTTTTTTCATTATTTTCAATTTTTATTCATAAAGGTCAAACATCCACAGTTCCTGTTTGTTTTATGTGATTGCGCTGTAAGATACTCATTTCTCATTTCTACTGTAATGGGGTGCCGGAGTCCCTAAGGGCGCCATCTCCTAGGCTGAATCTGCAGCAGGCCGTTGACAGTTTAACACTTGTATGTCATTGCAGATCCCTACGTCAAAGTGAATCTGTACCATGCCAAGAAGAGGATCTCTAAAAAGAAGACTCACGTTAAAAAATGCACTCCCAATGCAGTGTTCAACGAACTGTTTGTCTTTGATATTCCTTGTGAGAGTCTTGAAGAAATAAGTGTTGAATTTTTAGTTTTGGATTCAGAAAGGGGATCCCGAAACGAGGTGATTGGGCGGTTGGTCCTGGGTGCCACAGCAGAAGGAAGCAGTGGGGGGCACTGGAAGGAGATCTGTGACTTTCCCAGGAGACAGATTGCTAAGTGGCACATGCTCTGTGATGGGTAGTTTCCTGGCCGTGAGCCAGAGCTTCAAGAGTTTTGCTAGGCAAGAAGAAAGTTTCTTCTTATACATGATCATGAGCTTCTGGCACAGCAAGCTACTTTATTATTTGTTTATTTATTATTTATTTAGGTTAGAAGTGGATTAAAGTAGTAGACCAGAAAACAGTTGTAAATGTGTATCTTGATAACTTCCTCCTTTATTAGAGGTGTTGACTAAATTTTCATAAGATACTCAATTTCCCTCTGTCTGGTCTTAAGTGGGCCAACCAAGTCTGTTATGGGCACTCTAGCTTAATCTCAAGTCACAGGTAGGTGTGTGTTGTAGGTGATAATGTCACTTTTGCCTTGGTAGTGGAAGTCTAGGTAATTGTTAAGAGTTCAAAATGAAAACCACACCTTTTTGTATGAAAATTAACCCATGTTTCTTCAGTTTGGGGAGAAAAGGTTTTATTTCAATCCAAAGATATTACAGAAATGTCCTCAAGTCTGTTTTTTAGTTTATTTTATGTACAAATAGTTGTCCTATATATCAAAGATATGCTGTCATTTCCATTTGGTTTGTAATTATTTGATACAATCTCATCATGAAAAGGGTAGGTAACTTAGGTTCATTTTACGAAGACAGCAAACACTTTGAGGAATTAATTAATTAAAGGGCTGAATTGAAGAACACTGTGGTTGCAATGAGATTTTTTTTGTTCCGTAAGATCACATGTGAGTCATATAAAATGTAACTTCACATAAGAACCATGGTCTTGAATTATTCACTGCCCATTACAAGCCTCAGTGTGGCCTAAGATACTCCTATTTACCTTTGTGAAGCTGTCAGACTAGTGAAAAAAAATAAACTTAAGCTAGATATTCAGTTAAGAATACAGTTTTTAAAATATATATATAAAAATCTGTATCAGTGTACGAGTGTATTTTCAAGGCTGTCTTTCCCCCTCAGAGAGGGCATGGCTACCTAAGTATTTAACTTATTCTTTCCCAGGAAGAACTAAACTACTTAAAGAGAAACAAAAGAAAAGAAAACGTGTTAAATTCTGTACATTGTCAGGTTGAAATCAACTGCATTAAGTAAAAAGACTAAGACAAAAGAAGAATAAGCCTATTAGAATCTACAAACATTCACAAAATAGACTTAAGCTGTAAAATGAGCATGGACAGTGTGTTCTATACTGTCTTTCGAGACCAATTTGTCTTGAGCTGTTATTTAAGACACAGAACCGTGTCTTGTGCCATTCCCAATCGCTAAGTTCTGAAATTCTTGCCAAACTCGTTTGAAGCAAGCAGAGCTCTAGTGTTCTCTGGGAAGACTTAACTCGATGATGGTGATGTCTTTATATCTGAGTTGTTAGAGAATCATGAGTGTGACTTAGGTCCAGCTGAATTATTAAATATGCAAGTTAGAGATGATGTCTACTGAAAATTTTACCATTTGAGTCAAGTTTTGTGTCAGTGCTTTAGCCATTTTTGAGAATGTGTTTGATATCACAGTGTTTGTAAATTCAATGAAAATGTATTTCCGAACTATTTGTCTGTGCTTTTTATGACTATGAAAAAGTCCAACTTTCTGTAAGGAAATATATTTCATTCTGTATGTACAAAACTTAAATCAATCTCTTTTATGCTTTCCCGCACTCATTGTCATCCAGTGACAAGGTCATCTCACATCTCTGTCTACTCAGCAGTCTGTGACACCAACACGGAATGAACTGCAACCATGTGGAGTTTGGGGAGGCCAGATGGCCTTTGTATGGATGCACATTTGATGTCATAGGCCATGGAATGAACTCTAACTTGGAGCTCTAATATCATGAGGCATCGTTTCCAAGTGTCCTACAGAGTGGCAGGAAGTTGATGGTGATCCAACTTATAGGATGTTTATTGGAAAAGGATTTTTTAAAAATAGGAAACAAGTCTGACAAAAAATACTTCAAAATCACATTAAATTGTTTGTAAATAGTTTTTAGTTTCACAATTTGAAGTATTTTGAAGGTGTTAAGTTGATTGTAACTATTTACAACTGGTTTTAAGGAAAAAAGAGAAAAGCAAGAAAGAAGAAAAGCAAGAAGAGTTGAAACAGACAGGGAGTTAAGTGATCTCAGCATTTCTGAAAACTGTACTGTTTATAATGTACACAATATCAATGTGAATATCCAACTCTGCTAAAATTCCTGCACTGTATTAAACATGTAAATTAATTTATTGTCTGCTTAGCCAGTCTAACCACCCAGATAGGGAGGTTGCCGTGTCTGAAGAACTGTGAGATTCAGTGACTGACTTGTCGTAGTTCAGTAGAAGTGATGCAGAGGAAAGCATGGTGTAAGGGAGGTGGTGTCTGTTCTTTTGTGCCAGCTCTGTATGTTTGTAAGACACGAATAAACTGCTGCTTTTGCCCAAACAATCTCAAGGAAGTGTCCTGCCAATGGCTCTGTTGTAAGTTTTGTGTTACTGCTTTCTGAGGTTTTCTCTTTTCCTAATAGGCCACCTACATAGGTTAGGGAGCACTGGAGACTGAGCAACAAGATCTTTCATGTGTGGAAGTCTGAATTTTGCCCTGTTTTTGACATGCCTAACCTGAAGTGAAGCCCGGTTCTTGGGGAACAAAGGCACTGGACTCAGTGATGCATACACAGATAGGTGAAGAATCTTTTGGTATTCCTCACTACTTCCTCCATTCTATTCTTCTCTCTTCAGGGGTGGGAATAGGCAGGAGTTTCATCAATTGACTTCACAATATTCTTCTAGCTCTTCTCAGGACATGGTCTTGCTAGCCCAGGATAGTCCAGGTTAGTGTTAGAGTCAAGCTCTTCTTTTTCCGGTCTCCGGAGTTCCATGGTTTCAGAGGTGCATTGCCAAAGCAAAGATGCAGTCTTCATGTGGACAACTTATTTTCATCTTTCCAGTGAGGGACACTGAACCCACACTCTTATTCATCACCACTATACATCCCTAGCCCTTTCTGCTAGATTCTTCTTAAGACAAATTTATTCTACATCCTTACCCCATTTTCCTTTTCCTCTTCTCTTCCTAGCCCCTCCCCTACCTCCCTTCCACCCCCTCATCTACTCTTTCTCTGTTTCTATTCAGAAAGGGGCAGGCCTTCCATGAGTATCAACAAAGCATGGCATATCAAGTTGCAGTGAAACTAAGCACCGCCCCCACCCTGTATTAAGGCTTGGTGAGACAATCCAGTATGAGTAATAGGCTCCCAAGGGCCAGCCATAGTGTTAGGGACAGTCCCTGCTTCCATGATTAGGAGTCCCACAAGTAGACCAAGCTACACAACTGTCACATATATGCAGAGGGACTAGGTTGGTCCCATGCAGGCTTCCTGATTGTTGGTTCAGACTCTGTGAGTTCCTATGAGTCAGGTTAGCTGTTTTTGTGAGTTTTCTGTAGTATCTTTGATCCCTCTGGATCCTATAACCTATAACCCTTCTTCCCTCTCTTCAGCAGGATTCTCTGAGTTCAGCCTAATGTTTAGGTGAGGTTCTCTGCATCTGTTTCCATCAATTACTGGATGAAGGCTTTCTGATGACAATTGGGGTATTCACCAATCTGATCACAGGACATGGCCACTTCAGGCTACATATTCGTTATTGCTTGGAGACTTTCTGCTGGATACATAAAGGAGTCCTTTATCATTTAATTTTTTCTATTTTTATTTACTTTTCCACATTTTTTGTTTTTACTCAACCATTTTGGTTCCCATTATATTTTTACTTTTTGCCCCTCTTTATCATATTTCAGATTTTCCTTAACTATTTTTATATTACTTCCTTGTACTATTTTTTAATCTTTCCCACATCCTTATACCACATAGATTTAATTAGAATAACAAAGTAGTACACCTATATTTCATCTTCAAGAAGGAAAGAAAACCAGTCCCATCAGGCAAATAATAGCAGTAAGAGCCTTGAGAATCAGATAGTTTTTGCAGTATTGACCTGTGTGAAAGTGTTCATGACATGTTCACATGGTGTTCATATGCGGCACAATATTCTTGTGAATAGAATGCAACTATAACCAACTAACATAATTTTTTTTAAATCACCTGAATCATATTAAAAGTGTGCACTGGTATGCTGAAAGAGCTAATAGGCTATTATTACATTTAAATGTTCAGTGGTTTTAAAAGATGCCTGTCTTTGAGGTTGGAGAGATACTTCAATGGCTAGGGAGTTGGTTCAGTGGCTAAGAACACCGGCTGCTGCATCAGAGGATCCCAGTTCAGTTCTCAGCAGGCACATAGTGTCTCACAAGCTACCTCTAACTCCAGTCTCAGGGGACCCAACACCCTCTACTTGCCTCTGTGGGCAAGAGGTATATACATGGTGCACAGATACACAAGAAAAATACTTATACATATGAGATAAATATTTTAAAAAGGTACATATTTTTCCAAGGCATTCAGAGGCAGTAAGTATTTTCTAAGGGAATTTATCATCAGGGAAATACTAGTTAAAATTGCAGCAGAGGATCAGGAATTTTGTTGTGAGTCTGTGTCTCTTAGTAATGTCAGAAACTACACCGGAAAGTGTCACCAAAATTGTTGTCTAAACATGAGCTGAACAAGGACGATAACAATAGCTGTGCCAAAGTGGATGGAGGAAAGCCTAGGAGGCCTCAAGCCTACACAAAGAATTATAGGTAATTAAGGAATGGTGATAGTAGGAGAAACAGTCTTCTACAGGGAAGAACACATCAACTGGTTATACAATATGAAGTGGTCAGCCATGAAAACACAAGTGACATTGTACAGTCTGGGAAGGTTATATTTACTGATATACGTATATGTATGTATGTAATACATATATGTATATGTATGTATGTAATACACATATGGATATAACAATAAAAAATGAGGCCATGAATTTGAAAGAGAACAACGAGTGTACGGGACTGTCTGGATGGAGGAAACGGAAAGGAAAAATGATGCACTTATAAGCTAATCTCAAAAGTAGAAAAAAATGGAAAAATGCAGCAAAATGTTGCTACATTTCTGTTATAGAAATAAAAACTCAGAGCATGCCAAATATTGACAAGGATATAGAGGGAACATTCCTGCCTTTGCTGCTAACAGAAAACATACAGTGCTCTGTGTGTTGAATATAATCTATCACATCACTTATTCATTTTAGCATTGCTAAAGAATATTTTTACACATGAATTTTTGTATCAGTGTAATTTGTAGTAGTCAAACCCAGGAATCAACCCCAGTGGCCATCAGTGGGTAAATTGTGGTGCAGCCACAAAGTATACTTGGCAATAAGATAAACAAACCCTTGGTGTATGCAACATTTAAAATCTTATAATAATTATTCTCAGTACAGAAAGATAGACATTTTCATTTTCTTCAAAATGTACAGTGTATACCATATTAGTGTATGTATGGTAAAGATCAGAAGTTGCTATAGCCTTGTATAGTGATAAAGAACAAACGACTCCTTGCTGGGGACTGGGGAGCCATTACAGATAGATAGGACTGACAGATTAGAAAGGGTTTGGAAGAAAGTTTGGGGACTTTCTTGTCTGTGGTAGTGATTATAAGAGCATGTGTATGTATTAAAACTCATCATATTTAAATGTGTGCAATTTAATGTGTTTGTTAAGGTAAACAAATTAGATAGGAAACAATAGTAGTGAAACCACAGAAAGAATGAACAGCAGTAGCATTGGTACCTGATGTATGACTTCTGGAAATTAGTGTTCTATAATATATTTGGGGAAAATTTTTCTGTGTTGTTAAGGGACATTCTCCTAATAATTTTCATGAGGACTTCTTAGTCATTTGAAACAGTTTCTGTATAATTAGGCCACTAAATCACTTTATATTTAACTAGAATTTTTTCTTTTCATTTCTATTTTTAAGAAATTACTTTTAAAATTGAATGTTTATAGCTTATGAAATATTACATTGTTCCAAGTTAAATTGCAAAGAAAATGTACTTTCCATTCATTTCCCCAATAGGTTTTTTCCCCCATACTTAATGAGGGTATTTTTCTCAATTTTAACATAGGTAAGAAGACTTGTCTAGGCGTACTCCTTAAGTGTAGCCTGAATTCTAATCGATCTTAATAATAAAAACCCAGAGTCAGATATTAGGGGGTGAAAAGTGAAAGATCAGAGAAGCCAGCGACTAGCTTTTACTTCTATGAAATCCTCAGACCAAATGGGCTTTCCTGTCTCTACAAGTCCTCAGACTGAATGTTCTGAGCTCCTGTCTCCTCCTGCCTTATATTCCTCTATCTGCCCAGTTGTATCACTCCCGTCTCCACCTCCCTGTGGAGGTGCTGGGATAAAAGCCCTGAGATCCCAAATCCTGGGAAAAAAGACGTGAGCTCTATTTCTCTTTTAGACTGATTGAATCTTATGTAGGTCAGGGTGGCCTTGAACTCACAGAGATGTGTCTGTCTCTGTCTCACGAGTGCTGGGATTAAAGGTGTGTGCCACCACTGCCTAGTGTGGGTAACTCTGCACTCTGATCCTCAGACAAGTTTTATCTGTTATAACACAAACAAAATATCACCATATTTATGATATGAGAAAAGCATGTGATGTATACACCCTCTCTGCTCTATTGTGTAGGCAATCCCCTGCTATACGTGAAGATAATCCTTAATTGAACTTAAAAATCTATGGAGTGCTCGCTTACAGAATGGACTTTATATATATCATGGTCAAGCTTACAAGTACCAATGCTTTGTCAGAAAAGTGTGTTTCTTCCTCATATTTATAAGCTAGACCCTTATATGGAAGACGTGTGTGCTGTGTTGATCAGCCCAATAGGTGGGCTGGAGTTTTGCATGTAGTAAATACAACTACTATTTATTAGTTCTATGTGGATACAGGTTTTCAGAAAATGTCTATTGAATTTCTTTGGATCTAATAAGGCAAAAAGAAAATCTAGTAAATTAAATTCTAATGCTTTTAAAAGGAGTATTGATATGTATAACCAGTTCAACTGTACTGAGGAATTCACAGATATATCTTAAATGGTAATATATATCTATTGCAACATTTAATTTTCACAAAGTCCTCAAAATTAAAACAATACTGGTTTTTATTATTGGTTAGCTAAAAAATTCACCAGATGTTAGAATTTGTATTTTATCAGTAAAACCAAATACGGAAAAGAGAAAATTGTAGGGCTAAATTAGAGAAAGCAAGAATTTTACAGACATTTTGCGTTTGAGGTAGAACAGAGCCTCTATACTCAGAAGGCAGAAAGGAAAAAAAAAACCATGTTGTTCAATTGCTGAAAGAGAAAAACACTCATAATGACACAACAGGAAATTTTGAGGGCTAAAGAGGTTACAGACAGTGATACCTGTATCTGAAATAGTATATTAAAGAAGAATTGAATCTAAAATATTTGGGGATTAGCTTACCTACTTAAGTGTTATACAAATGTTTCTCTGCCTTTTTCATAGATATTAATGTAAACATGGTGTGTGTGTGTGTTTTCCCATTGCTCAGACTGTCCTCATTTTTCTATAGCTGAAGATGACTTTGAACTTGTGATAATCCTTTCTTATCTTCCTAGTCCTGGGATTCCAAATAAGCATTACCACATCCAGTTTATAGAATAGTTTTATTCAAACAATTATAATGAATGCACAAAGAGAACAGTAGAAACAATGATGATATAATTATACAACAATAAATATACTGGAACTGGAACTTCAAGCAGTAAAGAACAGTAGGTGCTGAGGTTTTCTAGGCTTAGCAAGACAGGTACTGTGCTTTGGGCAGCATAGACAAGAAAAATGTCACCAGAATTGACTCTTTCTGCAACACACTGCCTCATAGATGGCCTCTGTCCATCTTTCCATCCATCCATCCATCCATCCATCCATCCATCCATCCATCCATCCACTTATCCATATCCATTCATCTATCTATCTATCTATCTATCTATCTATCTATCTATCTATCTATCTATCTATCTATCTATCTATCTATCTATCTATCTTTGTATGTGTGTTCTTCATATGTTCATATGTCCTGATGTCTTTTAATACAAATAGAGAGTCCTGTTGGATTGAACCTTCCTCTTGTAAATGCATTCTAACCCAACTGGCTTTTAAATGCTGGTCTCTAAATTCAGCCACACTTGTAGATTTGGAGGGATATAGTTCACAATTCACCAAATAATAAATATGGTTAGAGAAAAATGCATTTTCTTGAAAGGCAATACCAATACTGATTTGCATTCATTACAAGACTAAGAAGGTAAGACACTATTTATGAAGACATTAAACAGTTCAGATACAGTAACTAGAGGAATCTGGCTACTGACTTGGAAGCTTTCTTTCTTAGGGCTAATTTCCATAGTATTCAAAGGTGCTATGCAAGCTGCCAAGGGAGGAGAGAAGTAATCAACAGACCTGATGAGGCATTCCCCTCTGTATACCATTGGTTAATAAAGAAGCTGCTTTTGGCCAATGGCTTAACAGAATATAGCCAGGCTGGAAAAGATACATATAGAGAGTAGGTGGAGTCAGGGAGAAACCATTTAGCCTCACTGGAGTCAGATGCCAGACGGAACTTTATGCAGTAAGCCACAGCCACATGACGATACACAGATTAATAGAAATGGGTCAGTTTAAGATGTAAGAGCTAGCTAGAAATACACTTAAGCTATCGGCCAAACAGTATTGCAAATAATATAGTTTCTGTGTGATTATTTTGAGTCTAGGCAGCCGGGAACAAATGACCAACCTCCGTCAACACAGACCTACCCAGCTGTAAAGCTTACACAACAATGATCAGCATGATATGAGACCCCCAAGGGTGCAATAGGTGCACTCATATCTTAGGGATAAACAACAACTACCTAATTGGACTTCAGACTGGTTTAATAGGAAAGGATTCATGCCTGGTACTGTTAACCTAGCCAATTACTCATATCTGATGAGATCATAGTACGTAAAGAAGAACCTACTACTCTCACCAGTATAAACCAGCACAATTTTTAACTGCATTCTTAAAACATATGTTATACCCGCAGGTTAGTATGGCTCTCACTCCTCAGCCAAGAAACTTCTTTTTCACAACAAATGCAGACTATTACAGCAAGGCAGGGCAAGAGCACAAGCACATGCAAACTCACAATGGGTAAGCAAAATTGGCCAAGACAATCTGTCAGTGGACTGAAAGCAGAGTAACTAATGATGCGCATGCCTAGCCAATCACATCATACCAACCAGAAGCGTTCCTGTGGCAGCTTAATTTCCCTAACCCCATAAAAACCCCCAATTTTTTTTTTTACAATAAAGAGTTTCTGCATTGGAATTTTTCAGAGTCTATGTCATTGCCTCTGCATCTTCTCACCCCCTGCACCCAGGGAAACAGGGATCACACAACAAGAAGCAGAAACTAGCCCACAAAACTACATTACAGAAAGCCACAAATGCTCAAAGTGCAGTGAACTGACTGTAGGGTGCTTGACTCTAATTGATATATTTGCTATGCCAGCCCTATACCTAAAGAACATCATAGAAGAAGGGGGTGTAGAGAGATTGTAAAATCCAGAAGACCAGGAAATATATTGTGCATAGTAGTGTTTTCTATACATGCCAGGAAAACACAACAATATTGTCACCTGAACAAGACCAGCACAATGACAATACCAGCGGACATATCAACATAAATGGGAAAATCTCATAAAGCCCTCCCCTAGGTGAAGAACTACAGGTAATTAACGTCTGCTGAGAGAGAGAAAATCAGTCTTCTACAGGAATGAGCCCTGTGATAGGCTATCCAATTGGAAGTGGTCAGCCTTAAACACACACACACACACTCACACACACACGATGTGTGTGTGTATACACATACATGCACACACACATGGTCAACATTGAATAGACTCAGCATGCTATCTATATCTTTATATCATCTCTATCTATCTATCTATATCTGAGGAAGAAGAGACAATGAATTTGAGGTAGTGGAGGGGATATGGGAGGAGTTGAGGGGAAGAGAAAGGGCAGAAATAGTAAAATAGTATTCATGGATAAAACTGTCAAAAAATAAACTAATATAAAAGTATGATTGTCTAAGACAATTAGTTGTTGTCTAAAAATCTTCTAATAAGTAATATGAGACATCATATTAACTATCTATCTAAAATACCATATAATAAACTTAAGTACTTGTATAAATATTCATTTATATTTTAAATAAAAATTTCTCATCTGGACTGACAATATTCCCTTCAAGAGTCAAAGACCATTTAACCACCCCCACTAGGTATGAGAAGCTGTCTTTTAAGTTGTTGGCCAGTATTTTTCAGGAGACTCCTCAAACCTTATAAGTGATTACCTGCCAGAGGCGGGAAATAAGACCTGATTGCTAAAGATACTGTACACTTTAGACATAGGTGCCAGAGATCCCTGAGCTGGTCCTGACATGAATGCTTCATCCTAGAGGACTAGCTTTCATAGAAGGTACCATGCAAGCTTCCAAAGGAGAGAAGTAACCAATAGCTCTACTCAGCTGTGATGCCTATAAACCACAACAATGATCACATGGCATAACAGCCCTAAAAATGCAGCAGTGGCATGCATACCTTAGTGGTAACCAATGACTCAACAAGAGGGAAATTATACTGGGCACTGGAAACCTGGCTGACTCCTCAGGGCTAGTGAATTCATGGATCACGGAGAAGAACCTGCAACCACCACTTTACTAAACCAGCATAATCCCTAACTAAATTCCAAACATCTGTCCTTATAGCTACAGATAAGCTTGGTGCTCAACCCTCATCAAGGAAACTTCTCTACCACAAACAAGAGACCCCTGCCGAAAACCACAACCAATCAAAATGCAGAGTTGTGGATCCAAGTCTTAATGGATACATCTACAAAAAACTCCTATACCTAAGCCTCAGGGAATATTATAGAAGAGGGGACAGAAAGAATTTAAGAGCCAAAGTATCAGGGAGTTTTCTGTGAGACTATGTCTCCTAGTAATGTCAGAAGCTACACCAATAAAGTCTCATCAAAGAACTGCCTAATCTG
Organism: Ondatra zibethicus; assembly: GCA_004026605.1. Taxonomy (NCBI): domain Eukaryota; kingdom Metazoa; phylum Chordata; class Mammalia; order Rodentia; family Cricetidae; genus Ondatra; species Ondatra zibethicus. The sequence continues at coordinate 69,380 of PVIU01005955.1, forward strand.
AGTGGAACAAGGACAACAAAAGACATGCCAAAGCAGATAAGAAAAAGTTCAGGAGACCTCAACCTTACACAAAGAACTACAGACAACCAAGATGTTGAGAGTGGAAGAAACTGTTTTTTCCAGGGAGAGCACGCCAACTGGCTATCCAATACCAAATGGTCGGCCCTGAGGACATACATATACAAGTAACATTACGCAGATTGAGCAGGTTATATTTAGGAGTATATATGTATATACATATAACAACAGTTAATAAAAAAGAGGCCATGAATTTGAAAGAAATCAAGGATGGATATAAGGGAGGGTTTGGAGGGAGGAAAAGAAGGGCAATGATTTTATTGTGTCTAAAAAATAAGTGAAATAGTAAAAAAAAAAAAAGAGCTTAAAATTTCCTTAATTTAAAATAAAAATAAAAGTTCAGCCAGGCAGTAGTGGCGCATGCCTGTAATCCCAGCAGTTGGGAGGCAGAGGCAGGCGGATCTCTGTGAGTTCAAGGCCAACCTGGTCTACAAGAGCTAGTTACAGGACAGGCTCCAAAGCTACAGAGAAACCTTGTCTCAAAAAACAAAAACAAAAAAAGCCAAAAACAAACAAACAAACAAAAAAGTTCAGGCCCTGATTGGCCTTGGAGAGGTGAGTGTCTGGGCCTCCTGGAGGGCCCTGCTTTCTAGACCCTAGCCCCCTGAGGCACATCCTCTGCCCCATCCTCACCCAGTGAAGCTCCAGAGACCTGAGAGTAGCCTCCTTACACCTGTAAACATCCCCCACAGCTTCTGTGACATCCCCCACCAGAGACTTGGACCTGACTGCCCCTGAAGAGGTGAGTGTCTGGATCTCCAGCTGGAGGGCCCTACTCTCTAAACCCTAGATGCTGGAGGCACATTCCATGTCCCAGCAAAGCCCCAGAAACCTGGGAACAGCCTCCCCATACCCACAACCATGCCCCACTGCATCTCTGACCACTGAAGCCTTGGCCCTGACTGCCCCTGGAGAGGTGAGTGTTTGGGTCCCCGGCTGGGGGGCCCTGCTCTCTAGGCTCTAGGCCCTGGAGGCACATCCCATGTCACAACCCCAACCCCTAACCCCAGAGACCACAGAGCAGCCTCCCCATACCTGTAACCATCCCCTGTTGCACATACCACCCCCAGAACCTTGGCCCTGGCTGCACCTGCAGAGGAGCCCCCAAAGCAGCATCAGTGACTACCAGAGGCATGGCCTGCTTGCACCAGAAGGAAGAGTGACTACTTAAGCCACAGGCTCCACCTGCACACCTTGGAGGTAGAGATGGGTAGGGGCCAATGCAAGAATATGTTCAATAACCTAAAGAACAATATGGCAATACCTGAACCTAGTAGTCCTACAAAGGGAAGACCTGAACATCCTAACCAAGAAGAAGCAGAAGAAAACATCCTTAAATATAACTTTACAAAGATGATAGAGACTCTTAAAAAGGTAGTGAAAACTCCCATAAAGAAATGGAGGGAAAGAAAAACAAAAAATTGGAAGAAATCAATAAATCTCTTAAAGAAAGCCAAGAAAACCAAGGGAAAAAAACCCAATCAAATAGGTAAAGCTAGCAGTTTAAACAGTTCAAGACTTGAAAATTGAAATAGAGACAATAAAAAAAAAACCACAAACTGAGGGAATTCTAGAAATGGAAAATCTGGGTAAATGAACAGGAACTACAGATATAAGTATAACCAACAGCATATAAGAGATGGAAGAGAGAATCTCAGGTGTTCAAGATATGGTAGAGGAAATAGATTCATTGGTCAAAGAAAATGTTAAATCCAACAAATCCTTAACACAAAACATTCAGGAAATCTGGGACATCATGAAAAGACAAACCCAAGAATAATAGGAATAGAAGAGGGAGAAGAACTCCAGCTCAAAGACACAGAACATATATTCAAAAAAATTATAGAAGAAAACTTTCCAAAGAAAACTTTCTAAAGAAGGATAAGCCTATGAAGGTACAAGAAGCTTACAGAACACCAAATAGACTGGACCAAAAAAAAAAGTCCCCTTGCCATATATTACTCAAAACACTAAACATACAGAATAAAGAAAGAATATTAAGAGCCGCAAGGGAAAAGGTCAATTAATATATAAAGGCAGACCTATCAGAATTACACCCGGCTTCTCAATGGAAACCCTGGAAGTCAGAAGGTCCTGGATATATGTGCTGCAGACACCAAGAGACCACAGATACAAGTCCAGACTACTATACTCAGCAAAGCTTTCAATCACCACAGATGGAGAAAACAAGATATTCCATGACAAAACCAGATTTAAACAATACCTATCCACAAATTCAGCCTTACAGAAAGTACTAGAAGGAAACTCCAATCCAAGGAAGTTAACTACACCCACAAAAAGACAGCCAACAAATAACCTCACACCAGCAAACCCCGAAGAAGGGAAAAGACACAAACACTACTACCGAACAAAAACAGGAATTAACAACACTGATCATTAATAATCTCTTAATATCAATGGACTCAATTCACCTATAAAAAGACACAGGCTAAGAGAATTGATATGAAAACAGGATCCATCCTTCTGCTGCACACACCTCAACTTCAAAGACAGACATTACTTCAGAGTAAAGGGTTGGGAAAAGATTTTCCAATCAAATGGACCTAAGAAACAAGCTGGTGTAGCTATCCTAATATCTAACAAAATAGACTTCAAACTAAAATCAATCAGAAGAGATGGAGAAGGTTAAATCACACATCAAATCCCACACACTATTAGTAGGAGACTTCAACACCCCACTCTCACCAATGGACAGGTCTGCTAGACAGAAACTTAAAGAGAAATAAGAGAACTAGCAGATGTCATGACTCATATGGACTTAACAGATATCTATAGAACATTTCACCCAAATACAAAAGAGTATACCTTCTTCTCAGCACCTCATGGAACCTTCTTTAAAACTGACCACATACTCTGTAACAAAGTAAACTTCAACAGATATGAAAACATTGGAGTAACCCCTTGTATCTTATCAGATCACAGTGGCTTAAAGTTAGAATTCAACAACAACATTAATTGCAGAAAGTCTACAAAGTCATGGAAATTGAAAAATACTCAACTGAATCACCCCTGGGTCATGGAAGAAATAAAGGAAGCAATTAAAGACTTCCTAGAATTCAATGAAAATGGATGCACAACATACCCAAATCTATGGTACACAATGAAAGCAATGCTAAGAGGAAAGTTCATAGCACTAAGTGCCTATGTAAAGATAATGGAGAAATCTCATATTAGCAACTTAACAGCACAGTTGAGAGCTCTTGAACAAAAAGAAGCAGACTCTCCCAGGAGGAGTAGATGAGGAAATAATCAAATTGAGGCTGAAATCAATAAAATAGAAACAAAGAAAACAATACAAAGAATCAATGAAACAAAGAGCTGGCTCTTTGAGAAAATCAACTAGGTAGACAAACCTTTACCCAAACTAGCCAAAAGGCAGAGATAGAATATCCAAATTAACAAAATGAAAAGGGGACATAACAACAGACACCACCAAGAAAATCCAGAGAGTCATTAGATCATTCTACAAAAACCTGTACTCCACAAAATTGGAAAATCTAAAAGAAATTGACAATTTTCTGGATAAGTACCACATGTCAAGATTAAAACAAGACCAGATAAACAATTTAAATCAACCTGTAACCCCTAAGGAAATAGAAGAAGTTATCAAAAAATTCTCAATCAAAAAAAGTCCAGGGCTGTATGATTTCAGCATAAAATTCTACCAGAACTTTAAAAAAGAGCTAAACCTATACTCCTCAACTTGTTCCACACAATAAAAACAGAAAGAACATTGCCAAACTCTTTTTACTGGGCTATAATTACCCTGATACCCAAACCACACAAAGACTCATTGAAGAAAAATAATTACAGACCAATCTCCCTCATGAACATTGATGCAAAAATATTCAATAAAATACTGGCAAGACAAATCCAAAAACATATCAAAAACATCATCCACCATGATCAAGCAGGCTTCATCCCAGAGATGCAGGGATGGTTCAAGATACAAAAATCTGTCAATGTAATCCACCATATAAATAAACTAAAAGAAAAAAAATCATATGATCATCTTATTATATGCTGAGCAAACTTTTGACAACATCCAACACACCTTCATGATAAAGTTCTTGGAGAGATTAGAGATACAAGGAACATATCTAAACATAATGAAAGCAATATACAGCAAGCTGACAGCCAACATCAAATTAAATGGAGAAAAAACTCAAAGTGATTCCACTAAACTCAAGAGCAAGACAAGGCTGTTCACTCTATCCCTATCTACTCCATATAGTACTCAAAGTTCTAGCTATATCAATAAGACAACAAAGGGAGATCAAGGGGATACAAATTGGAAAGGAAGAAGTCAAACTTTTGCTATTTGCAGATGATATGATAGTATATATATGTGATGCCAAAAATTCTACCAGGGAACTCCAACATCTGATAAACATCTTCAGTAATGAGGCAGGATACAAGATCAATTAATAAAATTATTAGCTCTCTTATATACAAATGATAAAAGGCTGAGAAAGAAATCAGAGAAAAAAATACCCTTTACATTAGATATAAATAACATAAAAATATTGTGGGGTAATGCTAACCAAAGAAGTGAAAGACCTGTACAAAATGAACTTCAAGTCTCTGAAGAAATAAATTGAAGAATATATCAGAAAATGGAAATATCTCCCATGCTCTTGGGTAGGTAGGATCAACATAATAAAAATGGCAGTCTTACCAACAGCAATCTCTAGATTCAGTGCAATCCCCATCAAAATCCCAACACAATTCTTCACAGACTTTGAAAGAACAATACTCAGCTTTATATGGAAAAACAAAAAACCCCATGATAGCTAAAGCAATCCTGTACAATAAAGTAACTTTCAGAGTCATCACCATCCCTGACTTCAAGCTCTACTATAGAGCGATAGCAATGAAAACAGCTTGGTATTGACATAAAAACAGACAGGTGGACCAATGAGATCAAATCAAAGACCCTGATATTAACCCACACACCTATGAACACCTGATTTTTGACAAAGAAGTTAACATTATACAACGAAAAAAGAAATTATCATCAATAAATGGGGCTGGCATTATTGGATGTCAACATGTAGAAGAATGCAAATAGAGCCATATCTATCCCCATGCACAGAAATCAAGTCTAAATGGATCAGAGACCTCAACATAAATTCAGCCACACTAAATCTTATAGAAGAGAGTGGGAACTAACCTTCAATGCATGGTCACAGGAAACCATCTCCTAAATGAAACACCAGTAGCACAGACACTGAGAGCAATAATTAATAAATGGAACTTTCTGAAATTGAAAGCTTCTGTAAGACAACAAACACAGTCAATTAGGCAAAAGAGTAGCCTACAGGATGGGAAAAGATCTTCACCAACCCCATATCTGACAGAGAACTGATACCCAAAACAAGTAAAGAACTCATAAAACTAGACATTAAAATACCAAATAAACCAGCTAAAAATGGTGCACAGATCTAAACAGAGAATTCTCAACAGAAGAATCTCAAATGGCCTTAAGAAAATGTTCAACGTGCTTAGCTATCAGAAAAATGCAAATCAAAACAACTCTGAGATACCATCTTGCACCAGTCAGAATGGCTAAGATTAAAAACACCAATGATAGCTTATGCTGGAGAGGATGAAGAGTAAGGGGAACACTCCTCCACTGCTAGTGGGAATGTGATCTTGTACAGTCACTTTGGAAATCAGTATGGCAATTTCTCAGAAAATTATGAATCAATCTACCTCAAAACCCAGTAATACCACTCTTGGGAATATACCCAAAGGATGCATTCATACCACAAGGACATTTGCTCAAGCGTGTTTATAGCAGCATTATTTGTAATAACCAGAACCCGGAAACAACCTAGATGCCACTCAACCAAAGAATGTATAAAGAAAATGTGATACATTTACATAATGGAGTACTCAGTGGTAAAATAAAATGATGTCTTGAAATTTGCATGTGAATTGATTGAACTAGAAGAAAACCATCCTGAGTGAGGTAACCCAGACCCAGAAAGACAAACATGGTATGTGCTCACTCATAAGTGGATATTAGACATAAAGCAAAAGCTAGCCAGCCTGTAGTTCACAACCCCACAGGGGCTAGGTAACAAGGAGAATCCTAAGAGAGACATATATGGATACCCCTGGGAAGAGGAAATAGACAAGATCTTCTGAGAAAATTGGGAGCTTGGTGTGGTGTGGGAGAAGGGAGAGCAAAAGTTGGGGGGGGGGAAAGAGAACATGGAGGCAATGAGATGATCCAGATCATGGAAGGACAGAGAGGGAGAGCAGGGAGAGAGATACCTTGATTGTGGGAGCTATTATGGGGCTAGCATGAAACCTGACACCAGGGAATTTCCCAGGAATCCACAAGAATGACCTCAGCTAAGACCCCAAGCAACAGTGGAGAGGGTAACTAAACTGGCCTTCTCCTGTAATCAGATTGATGACTACCTTAATTGTCGTCATAGAACCTTCTTCCAGCAACTGATGGAAGCAGATGCAGAGACCCACAGCTAAGTACTAGTCCAAGCTCCCAAAGTCCAGTTGAAGAGAGGGAGGAGCCATAGTATGAGCAAAGGAGTCATGGTCGTAATGGGGATACCCACAGAAACAGCTGACCTGAGCTAGTGGGACCTCACTGACTCAGGACTGATAGAGGGGGAACCTGCATAGGATCAAACTAGGCCCACTGAATGTGAGTGACAGTTATGTGGCTTGGACAGTCTGTGGGGCCACTGGCAATGGTACCAGGATTTATCCATAGTGTTTGAACCGGACTTTTGTAGCCCCTTCTTTTTGGAGGCATACCTTGCTCAGCCTAAATACAGAGAGGAGGGCCTTGATCCTGCCTCAAAATGATGTGTCAGACTTTGTTGACTTCCCATGGGAAGACTTACCCTCTCTGAGTATCTGAGTAGTAGATGGGGGTTGGGGTTAGGGGAACGAGGGGAATGAGAGGAGGGGGACTGGGATAGGTATTTAAAATGAGAAAAGATTGTTTAAAAAAAAAAACCCAAAAGTTGTTGATCTTGGTTTTTTTAGAGTGTTTATAAGAATTTTAATATTCTTTTTGGTTTATTTGTTAATATTCATTAACATTAATGTTTTAAATATTCTATGTGTTTCTTTCCTCCATATACATGAACAAGAAATGTTGACATTATCACAACATCCAGACACAGGGAAAATCACACTGTCCCTATCAATTTACTGTAAATATCATAATCTGACTCTTTTTAAAAATTATTTTTGTTTTATTTTATGCATATTAGTATTTTGCTTGTACAAATGTCTGTCTCTTCACCATATACATGCCTGGTGCCCATGGAAGCCAGATTGTTTGATTGTGAGTCAATGTAGAAGCTTAGACTCAATCCTGGGTCCTCTGGAAGAGCCACCACTGATCTTGACTGCTGAACTAGCTCTCCGGAACCCCAATAATCTGACTCTTGAAACACAATGTATGGATAGCACAACACAACTATATAGTGTAGTGATTCCTAATATCAATGATGCTGTTAGTAAAACAGATGAGTAGATGCAGACTTTATTTTTTATTAACATAACAAAAAGCAGGACTTTCTGTGAATTGAAAGTTGAAATTAGAGAATTGAATGGTCTTTTTTTTTTTACTTAAAAGTGAAGACAAGATCTTCCATAAAATTTAAAAATATTTTCACAATTTCATTGTGCAGATAATTATATCAATATTTATATTGCAAAAAGAAATGAGGAAGGTCATGTGACCAATTCCTATAATAACATAGTTGTGGCAGTTAGGTTATTGGGATGCTGGACTAAATCCTGTCACATAAGTCCATCTCATTCTCGCATGTTAAGATCTCTTAATTTTCCAGGATACCTTAGTACTGTTTTAGCATCATTGAATTATTAGTAAGTATATTCAACACAGTTGATCTTGTCCACATATTTTTATGTGGAAATCACCATTGACTGTATGAACACATATATTCAGACCATATCTATTATTTAATCTGAAGTAGTTTTTTTCAGCATGTCTTTTCCTGTTATTTATTTAATTCTTCTGCACACATTCATGTGTCAGGGACTATAAGACAATCAAATACTTGCTAGTGCTGGGACTGGGACCTCTGCTGTTGCTGTGTTCCCTCAGTGGAGTGATAGAGACCGTTCTTTTCTGAAGGTGGCAGAGGCTGCTTTTCCACCCACGAGAAAGGACAGACTTCCCACACACTAAACCAATGCCCATGAAGAATAGTCTCAGATTGTACAGTTTGCTCTTTAGTGCTCAGTGTTGTTTCTTCAAATGACTGTTTCAGACTTTGTGGATTTAGTTCTGAGTTTTTGATTCCATTCCATTGATCACCAAGTCTGTTTTTATATCAATACCATGAGGTTTTTATTACTATAGCTCTGTAGTAGAGCTTGAAATCAGGGATGGTTATACCTCTAGAAGTTTGTTTATTACACAGAATTGTTTTAGCTTTCCTGTTTTTGTCCATATGAAGTTGAGCACTGTTCTTTTGGGGCCTGTAAAAAATTGTATTGGAATTTTGAAGGGGACTGTATTGAATTTGTAGATTGCTTTTGGTAAGATGGCCATTTTTATTATGTTAATCCTACTGGTCCATGAACATGGGAAATCTTTCCACCTTCTAATATCTTCTTCAATTTCTTTCTTCAAAGAGTTGAAGTTATTGTCGCATAGTTCTTTCATTTGCTTGGTTATAGTTACCCCAAGATATTTTATATTATTTATGGCTTTTGTGAGGGTGTTTCCCTTATTTCTTTCTATGTCTGTTTGTTAGTTATGTATAGGAGGGCTACTGATTTTTTTGAGTTAATCTAGCCACATTATCAAAGGTGTAGGAGTTCCCTAGTATTATTTTTGAGATCTCTTATGTGTACTATCACTTTGCCTGTGAATAACAATACTTTGACTTCTTCCTTTTCAATTTGTATCTTCTTGGTCTCCTTTAGTTGTCTTATTGCTCTAGTTAGCACTTCAAGTGCGATATTGAATATATAGAATAGATATGGAGAGTGGACAGCCCTGCATTGTTCCTGATTTTTAGTGCAATTGCTTTCTTTTATTTAATTTGATGTGGGCCATAGACTTGTTGTGAATTGCCTTTATTATGTTTAAATATGTCCCTTGTATCTCTGATCTCTCTAATACTTCTATCATAAAGGGGTGCTGGATCTTTTCAAAGTTTTTTTCAGCATTTAATGAGTTTTTTCTTTCAATTTGCTCTTATGGCTGATTACACTGACAGATTTTTTTTTTGAGACATGGTTTCTTTGTGGCTTTGGAGCCTGTCCTGGAACTAGCTCTGGTAGACCAGGCTGGTCTCGAACTCACAGAGATCCACCTGCCTCTGCCTCCCGAGTGCTAGGATTAAAGGCGTGTGCCACCACCGCCCGGCCACTGACAGATTTTTTTCATGTTTTGAACCATCCCTGTATCTTTGGGATGAAGCCCACTTAATTATGGTGAATGATCTTTTTGATGTATTCTTGGATTCAGTTTGCAAGTATTTTATTGCAAGTATTTTATTTTTGCATCAATATTCATGAGGGAAATTGGTCTGTAATTCTCTTTCTTTGTTGAAACTTTGTGTGGTTTGGGTCCCAGAGTGATTATGGCTTCATAAAGTGAATTTCACAATATTCTTTCTGCTTCTATTTTGTAAAATAATTTGAGGAGTGTTGGCCTTAGCTCTTCTAATTCTGATAGAGTTCTCTCTAAAACAATTGGGCTGTGGCCTTTTTTTTTTTGGTTGGGAGTTTTAATGACTGTTTTATTTCATTAGATATTATAGGTCTATTTAAATTGTTTATCTGATCTTGATTTAAATTTGGTAAGTGGTATCTATCAAAACAATTTCTATTTGTTTTACATTTTCCAATTTTGTGGAGTACAAGTTTTTGAAGTATGACTTAATGATTCTTTGGATTTTCTCAGTGTCTGTTGCTATGTCCCCCTTTTTATTTCTAATTTTGCTAATTTGGATATTCTCTATGTCTTTTAGCTAGTTTGGATAAGGATTTTTCTATCTTGTTGATTTTCTCAAAGAACCAAATCTTTGTTTCTATTTTATTTATTTCAGTCCTCAGTTTGATTATTTCCTGTCATCTACTCCTCTTGGGTATGTTTGTTTCTTTTTGTTCGAGAGCTGTTAAATTGCTGTCATGTGATCACTCTATTTTCTTTATGCAGGCACTTAGGGCTATGAACTTTCCTCTTAGCACTGCTTTCATTGTGTTCCATAAGTTTGGGTACATTGTGTATTCATTTCATTGAATTCTAGGAAGTCTTTAACTTCTTTCTTTATTTCTTCCTTGACTAAAAGGCCATTCAGTAGAGGGCTGTTCAGTTGCCATGAGTTTGTAGACTTTCTGTTGTTAGTGTTTTTGCTGATGTTCACCTTTAATCTATGGTGGTCTGATAGGATACAAGGGTTATTTAGATTATTTTTGTATCCATTGACACTAGCTTTATGTCTGAGTATATGGTCAATTTTGGAGAAAGTTCTATGAGATGTTGAGAAGAAGGTATATTCTTTTGTGTTTGGTTCTGTAAATATTTGTTAGGTTTACTTGGTCCCTAATTTAGTCTGTTAGCTTCATTATTTCTCTGTTTAGTTTTTGTCTGGATGGCCAGTCCATTGGTGAGAGTGGGGTACTGAGGTCTCCCACTATTAATGTGTGAGGTCTGATGTATGATGTATGATGTATGTTTCTTTTACAAATGTGGGTGCCCTTTCATTTGGAGCGTAAATGTTAAGAATTGAGATGTCATCTTGGTGTGCTTTTCGTTTGATGAGTAAGAATTGCTCTTTACCATCTCTTTTGATTAAATTTGGTTGGACATCTATTTTGTTAGATATTAGAATGGCTACACCAGCTTGCTTCTTGGGCCCATTTGCTTGGAAAATCTTTTTCCAACCCTTTACTCTGAGGTAATGTTTATCTTTGTGGTTGAGATGTGTTTCTTGTATGCAGCATGGAGTCTGCCTGCATACCTCCCGCCATGATGATAATGGACTAAACCTCTGAATTTATGTCAGCCTCAATTAAATGTTTTCCCTTATAAGAATTACTCTGGTCATGATGTCTCTTTACAGCATTAGAAACCTTAACTAAGACACAGAAGGACTTTCTTTTCTGGTCCAATCTGTTTGATGCTCTGTAAGCTTGTTATACATCTATAGGCATGTCCTTCTTAATGTCAGGAAAGTTTTATCCTACGATTTTACTAAAAATATTTTCTGAGCCTCTGAGCTGGGATTCTTCTCCTTCTATTTCTATATTCTCAGGTTTGGTGTTTTCATAGTGTCCTAGATTTCCTGAATGTTTTGTGTCAGAAAATTTTTATATTTAATATTTTATTTGACTGATGCATCAATTTCTTTTATCATATCTTCTATGCTGGAATTCTCTCTTCCATATCTTATATTCTCTTGATGATGTGTGCGTCTGTAGTTCCTATTCACTTACCTAGATTTTCCATCTCCAGGATTCCCAGTTTGTGTTGTCTTTATTGATTCTATTTTCATTTTCAGGTCTTGAACAGTTTTATTCATTCCCTTCCACTGTTTGTTTGGTTTTTTTTTTCTTGGCTTTCTTGAAGGGATTTATTCATTCCCTCTTTAAGGACCCCTTTCATCTTTCTAAAGTTGGTTTTAAGGTCATTTTCTTGTGCTTTAGCTGTGTTGGAATATTCATGGGTTGCTAAATGTAGTACTGTAGTGGTGTTATAAGGCCCTGATTTTTGTTGATTGTGTTTTTGCCCTGGCATCTAGGCATCTGGGCTTGGAATGAATGTAGGTCTAAATGGTGATGTCTGAGTTTGTCTTTGTTGGATGGGTCTTTTGTTCCTTGGTTTCTTTTTCCTCTTTGGTTGTACTCATTTTTGTGGTCTGTATTTCTGGAGGCCAGCATATCTGGTCCAGCAAAGAGTCTACATCAGAGGTGGGGGTTATATTTCTGGTTGTTAGAGTGGCATTTGGTCCAGCATAGTTCTCTGTTCTTCTGACTGTCAGTGGCTATCAGCCCATGTTGGTGTCGGGGGGCATGGCAATGGAGGAATGGCAGTGGGGATATGTGGTGGCAGGGAGGGAGTGCCAGTGTCTTGGGTCTTTTGGCTCTGAACCAAGGACAGGTTTTTAAGGGCAGGTGGGAGCGGGTGGTTATTACCTGTTCTGACTGCATTAGGAGTCATTTTATCACCATATTCCCCCCATGTTTTAGACCAGTATTGTTTAGCTTAACCCTAGGTACCTGGTCTGTCAGGCTGTTGGGTTGTATCAGATATGGGTTCTATCTCGTGGAGTGAATCTTAAGTCAAATCAGTTATTCGTTGGTTAGTCCACCAAGCTTTGTGCCACCATTGCCCTAGCATATTTGCAGGTAAAACACCATTGTAGTTAAAAGGATTTGTGTCTGCCTTGGTGTTTATATGTCTCCTTTAGCAGCATGTAGAGCACCTGTGTATAGCAAAGACACTGGAACACAGGAGTGAAGGTTCCATGTAGGCACCAGCTCGCCATCTCCATGTTCAATGAGTTATGTAGGCATTGTCTTTAGCAATGGATCTTTGCTATCAGTTTGTGGAGAGCAAACTATAGTCTGGGCAATAGGCTGTTGGCTGTTTTTTTTTTTTTTTTTTTTTTTTTTTTTTTTTTTTTTTTTTTTTTTTTTTTTTTTTTTGGTTCCTGTGGGGTTCTTTTGGACAACAACTCAATTAGATGTAACCCAAACCTGGTATACTGGAAGTTTCATTTGGAGACAAGAGATGGCTAGTTAGGTCTCTGTCTCCCTATTATTTGGTGATTTTATTTAGATCTCTTTGATATATGTAAATATTTAGGAAGTTTCTTCTGTATTAAGTTTCTATACTACCACTCGAATACCCCATAATTTTAGCTGCTTCTCTCCAAACTCCCTCCAACTACTCCCTATCCCCTCATCCTCACATGATCCTGCCATTCGAGATCCCTCACCATCAATCCATACTTTATTTCCCTTCCCAAGTGAGATTTATCTTTACACAGATGCTTAATGATTTATACTGACTTTATGCCCTCCTTCTCTCTCCATGATTTATCCTGACTTCATGTCCACATTCCTTCTCCATGCAGAAATTTTGTCAGAATTGAATTGGCGTTTATTTGTGAATGGCTTTCAAGGTCCAACAACTGTTTTCTTTTTTGTTTGTTTGTTTGTTTCAAATTGTAAGTATTTAGTCAGCATTTGCTTAATTGATGTGTGAATAGAGCCAAGATCTATCAACAATTCCTAAACAGTGCTTGAGACTTAAGAATTATGCCTTTGCACTCAAGACATTTTTGTGCCATGTGAAGTTAAAGAGATCCTCTACAGTACAATTTCTTAGAAATTTATAAAAGATTATTTAGGCTTTCTGCTCTTCATTAATGGATGAAGGAACTAGTTACACCACATTTCTTCATTATGCTGTTTCATTTCCAACATCTTTCTGGAAACCTTCTTTTTATATATATATATGTCAAAACTTAGTTGCTGCTTAATTTCAAGGCTTATGCCCCAAATCATTCACCATTTTAAGAAAATATAAAACTAAACTTTGATGAGAGTGGGAAAAATAGCCTTTTCTAGGGAAGGACACACTAGTTGGGTTTTCAGTGCCAAATAGCCCCCAAGACATACATAAAAGTAACATTATATGAGCTGAAAATATTGTATATATGTCTTCAGGAATGCACACATGCACACACACGATAACAATGGAATAAAGAAGTCATGCATTTGAAAGAGAACAAGAGTGGTTAAAAGCAAAGAAAAACCAGCCCACAATCATGATTGTAGAGAACCTAGACAACAATGAGGACCCTAAAAAAGACATACATGGATCTAATCTACATAGGAAGTAGAAAAGACAAGATCTCCTGAATAAACTGGGAGCATGGGGATCATGGGAGAGGGTGGAAGGGAAGGAGGGAGGAAGGGAGAGGAGCAGAGAAAAAAATACAGCTCAATAAATACAGTTAGTAAAAAGAGATGGGAAGGGGAAACAGAGAAATGATATAATTAAATTATAGCCTCAAAAATGAAAAGCAACAACTTAAAAATATATAAAAAGATGCAACCACATGGCTGGAAAGCTTGGACTAGCTAATTTTAGTGCTTATTAAATTTATTTTTGGAAGGCCTAACTAGAGAAATCAGTGCAGAAGCTTCTCTGAATGCAAAGCATACAATCACCTCCACGATCCTTTGACTTTAGGAAGATGACGGCCACCTTGAAACTGACAACATTCCCTTTCACTACTGACAATGCAAAGGCTGAATGTGCCAAGAGTTTTCTGGGAGTAAAGCAAGGGCTCATGAAATCTACCCAAAGAATGCAACACTGTTCTTTCCATTTGATTGTGACTTTGCATAACTTCTAAGAGATGAACATTTACCAGTCATGTGATGCTTCATCTAATTTGAAATGGAATAAAGTAGAAAAGACCAATTATTAAATGCTAATTTATTACCTGTATAACTGCCAAACAAAGTATATTCTTTGAGAGTCCTCTCAGGTTTCACTGAGCTATTTCACTAAAACGGTGACTTACCATCACATGGAAATACACTCATAGCTACTGCCACATAGCATGACCAAATTAACTCACTTTTGTGATATTAAAGAATTCCTACACATTACTGTCACAATTACAGACACATTGCCACAGATTTAAGCTAAGACATCACAGACCAGGGAGATGAAAAGTCAGTAAAATGTCCACTGTGCAAGCATGAGGACTTGATTTGGATTCTAAGCACACATGTCAAAGCTGGACATGGTGGAGTTCATTCATTACACTAGCAGTGGAGGGACAGTGACAAGGAAATGACTGGACCTAACTGACTTGCCAGCCTAGTCAAAGCAATAAGCTTCAGGTTTTGTAAGAAACCTTTTCTAAAAAAATATGGTGTAGTGGCACACATTTTTTTCCCCAACAAAGACCCTTTTACCAAGAGCTCCCTAAAACATCCAGTCCTTGATATGAACAAGTTTCAACTCAGCTGATGACTTAAGGTAACAAGAAGGCTATAATATCTACAATATAGTATCAAAACAGGTTCTTGACTCATGCATGAGTGCCCGCAAGGCCTTTTTCTAATCTTCTTCAGGGTTCAATTAAGCTCTTCAAATTTGTCAATCTGCTGGATAAAAAAATCCCACTGCATTTGGTGGCCTTGGTGTCTGCATTATGTATCATGACCTTATTAATACTGAAGTCCTCCTCCAAGGCTGACTGGAATTTGCCATTTAGTGCAGAAATGCAACTGGTCTATACCTGCTTCTTCATGTTCTGCTTGAAGATAAGTAGTTGGATGCAGAACTTCTGCTCTGTGAGGTCCAGGATGCCAGCCAGCTTGGCCATAAGCATGATGGCATAGAGCTTGAGGAAGCTGCAGATGGTGGAGTGAGGCCTGCTGCTGCACTTTATCTGAAAACACCTTCTGCTGCTGGAGGAAGAGCTCTTTGTGATAGTTAGGGTACACATAGTCATAGTTGGGCAACACAGGTGACAGGAACTTGGGGCAGGCAGAGCTAAAAAGTTCCTCATAGACCTGAGGTCACTCTTCTGCATGTGTAGTATCTTGTCCCCATATTTCTTCCACATCTGGAGGTGGATTCTCTCATCAATCTGCATGGGTACATTGGTGCAGGAGAATTGTCTGTATTCTGTCAATCATGATTTAAATAAATGCTGATTGGCCATTGGCCAGGATGTATAGGT
The DNA here is from genome assembly GCA_004026605.1 of Ondatra zibethicus. NCBI lineage: Eukaryota > Metazoa > Chordata > Mammalia > Rodentia > Cricetidae > Ondatra > Ondatra zibethicus. Next base: position 85,219 of record PVIU01005955.1, read on the forward strand.
GGGACAACCAGACAGGAAGTAGAGGTGGAGCAAGGAGAATAGGAGAATTCTGAGAAGCAGGAAGCTCTCTTGAGACTCCTGCCCAGACCACTGAAGAAGCAGGATGTGACCTGCCCCGCTGAGAAAGGTACTGAGCTATGTGGCTAACATAGATAAGAATAATGGGTTAATATAAGCTACAAGAGCTAATAAGAAGCCTGAGCTAATGGGCCAATCAGTTTATAACCTAATGCAGATGCTCTGTATGATTTTTTTGGGACCTAATGACTATGGGACCAGGTGGGAGGACAGAAACCAACCAGGCCTTCATGTTACAGAATGGCACCCATGTGGATAACTGCATCCACAGAAAGCCTGAGAAAGCTTGGGAAAGAATAGAGTAAAGCATGTTTTCTTGGTAGCAGCAATTTCTCGGGTCTGTTCTGCTTGTTAGAGGCAAGCAAGCACTCTCATCTAAGAGAGGTTTCCTGACTCAGCTTTAGCTGTAAAGCCTTGCAGCTCTTTTAAGAGGTCCTGCCATGAACACTTAAATGGTGTTGATGAAAAGCTGACCTCATGCTTTTCAGTTTTCAGCCATAGCAGGAAAAAAGCTGTGCCATTTTAAAATGCCGGCTTTCTGGGCCGTCCTGCCAGGGCAAATTCTGACTCTTTCATGCAGGCAGTCCAACTATGGAGCATTTGAGTGTTGTTTGTGGACACACTATTGTAGCTTGCTTGCTGGCAAGGACCTTGAAACGCCATAGACTTTTGGCAATAAACATGGCTCTGGCCGGTACCTCAGCCATGATGCTGGAATCTCATAAAGCAAAGGAATGGGCTGGATCCAGCCGTCAAAGCCATGGCTTTAATCCTACCCATATTGCTTGGTAAATTAAAGACTCGTGTAGTCAGAAAAAGAAAGATATACAGTAAAGAGAGATTCAAAGACAAAGAAATCCTCTAAATGGTTTACAGTGTGTTAAAAATATACACAGGCTAAAGGTTAAAGTTCTTAAAGTAAAAAAGAAAGAAAGAGAGTAGCTGGGTGTGGTGGTAAACACCTTTAATCCCAACACTTGGGAGGCAGAGGTAGATTGACCTCTGTGACTTCAAGGTGTGGTATCACACAGCTTTAATCCCAAAGCTTGGGAGGCAGAGGCAGACAGATCTCTGTGAGTTCTAGGTGTGGCAGCACACACCTTTAATCCCAGCACTGGGGAGGCAGAGACAGGCAGATCTCTGTGAGTTCAAGGATAGCCTGGTCTACATAGGGAATTCCAGGACAAAGATACACAGAGAACCTGTCTCAAAAAGCCAAAAGTTAAAAGTAAAAATAAAAGAAATAGAGGTTAAAATAAAGCTGCATAAAGATGGAAAATACACAGAGACTCTTGATACTGTATGCTATTATGCTCTGTTTGAATTGTTTGAATGCTGAGGAAGGAGAAACAGCTGCTAAAAGATATTTGCTTATAAATGCTGCTGAAATAATCCAAGATAGGTATTTTGAAAATACCTTGACTTTAAAATTGAAGTCAAAAGGTATGTTACTTTGGAGAAGAGATTTTGCTTTTGTTTCCACAGAAAACGAGAGGCTGTGGATTCATTCTGAGTTAAGAAAAATCAGGTTTGATCAAGGAAGACCACCTGAGAAATCTCCAGTAGGAACAGATGGCCTGGATGTCTGAGTTCTACATCCAGAACAGATTCAAGACTGCAGCCTGAGATGATCAAGACTCACAGGATACTCCAGTCAGGACTTGCTCATAATTCTAAATTTTCTTTAGGTCCCCATAAGATTATCAGCACCCCCCAACCAGCCGGAAGTAGCCTGGAATACTACACCCACATTCCCAAAAAATGGACTATGGATATTTTCCTTTGTTTATAAAAAAAAAAGAGGGGGAAGTGGTGCGGGAGAATTGTCTGTATTCTGTTAATCATGATTTAAATAAACACTGAATGGCCATTAGCCAGGATGTATAGGTGGGACAACCAGATAGGAAGTAGAGGCGGAGCAAGGAGAATAGGAGAATTCTGAGAAGCAGGAAGCTCTCTCGGGACTCCTACTCAGACCACTGAAGAAGCAGGATGTGATCTGCCCCGCTGAGAAAGGTACTGTGCTATGTGGCTAACATAGATAAGAATAATGGGTTAATATAAGCTACAAGAGCTAATAAGAAGCCTGAGCTAATGAGCCAATCAGTTTATAACCTAATGCAGACTCTCTGTGTGATTTTTCTTTGGGATCTAATGAGTGTGGGACCTGGTGGGAGGACAGAAACCAACCAGGCCTTCATGCTACAGGTACATGGTGAGAGTCACGGCCCACAGAGCATGCATCTGCTTATTCTGCTTGATGATCATTTCATACTTGTATGTGGTCCTCTGGATGTAAAGGAGGATGTTGGCAAAGACCCAGATAGCATCCTGGTTGCGATGCATTATCAAATATGAAAAACCAACATAATAGTATGGACACACATTTTTAATCCCAGATCTTGGGAGGTAGAAGCAGGTGGATCTGTTTATTTATGTTGGAGTCCAGTCTGTCCTACATAGTAAGTTCCAGGGCATCCAGATCTATATAGAGATCCTACCTCAAAATGATGATGATGATGATGATGACGATGACAATAGTTTGACTGGGGCTTGAGAGAGGCTCAGAGTTTAAAAGTGCTTCTGCTGTTGCAGAGGACCAATATTTGGTACTAGAACCCACATTGGGTGGCTAATCATTATATGTAGCTTTAGTTCCAGGGGATCTCATGCCCTCTGTCCTCCATGGGAACCTGAATGAATGTGGTGCACACAAACTCATGTGAGTGCACACGCACATACATACAAAAGCCATACCTTTAAAAAATTAGATGGGGGAGAATCTGAGGAAGACTCTTGGAATAAACCTCTAGATTCTACTTGCATAAATACCTATGTAGTAATGCATGTACACCAACACAAATATGTGTAAATAACAGATACACACACAAACACACACACACAGATAATACATTAAACTGTTTTTCTTTTGTTTTCATTTTCTCCCAGAACAAGTAGCTCTTCAAATTCTGAAACTTGAGTATAATCCATATTCCTACTATAGAGACTACTATTGCCCATGGTGTTAGCAGAATGGGTCAGATGGCCTGGTGTTTGCTTCCAGTACCTATTCACTGGCCTCAGGATATACACTGTCTTATTTTCTTCTTCTGTTACCTAATAAAATACTCTGAAGAAAAGAAATCAACAATGAAAGGATTTATTCTGTCTCACAGTTCAAGTGCACAGTCTATCATAGTGGGGAGGTTAGGGCAGCTAGAGACTGAAGCATCAGGAGAAGCAATGAATACATGCAGGCTAGCATTCAGCTCACTGGCTCTATTTTATACAGTTCGAGATTCCTAACCTGTTCTGGCTAGTTTTATGTCAACTTGACCCAAGCTAGAGTCATCTGGGAAAATAGGGACTCTTAATTGAGAAAATGTCTCTATAAGATCAGGCTTCAGGTAAGCCTGTAGGAAATTTTCTTAATTAGTGATCAGTGTGGGAGGGCCCAGTCTATTGTGGGTGGTGCCATCTCTGGTAGTCCTGTTTTTTTTAAGAAAGCAGATTTAGCAAACCATAAGCAGTAAACCAGTAAACTGTACTCTTCCCTGGCCTCTGTATCAATTGCTGCCTCTAGGTTCCTGCCTTGTAGGGTTACTGACCTGACTTCCCTCCGCGATGGACTGTTACTTGGAAGTATAATTGAAATAAGCCCTTTCCTCTCCAAGTTGCCTTTGGTCATGTGTCTTTATCAAAGCAATATTAAGTCTTAGATACCACCTAAGGAATGATCTTCCCTACAAAATGCATGTCTTCACATCTAAATTTAAACAATCAAGATGATACCACAAACATGCCCAAAAGCTCTCCTCCCAGGTGATTTCAGATTCTGTCAAGTTGGTAGTTAACATTAAAAATCGCAGGTAGTGTCCAAAACTAATGTAGTGATGTCACAAGTAATCTTAATTCCTATCCCTGAGAAGCTGAAGTTAGTCTGACATGTTGAAATTACTTAATCACCTAGATCTGAGCAGTTGGATTTTCCAAAGATCTGGGGATATTTTGAAAACCAAGGTAGAATTGATGTAATAGCAAAGTACTTTGGAGGTAGTGTGGTAGAAGATCAATGGCAATTTATTTCAAATGAGAAAACATGTTTGGGATGTAAAATCTACTAGAATTTGTAATGGATGGGTATAAGAAATGAGGAAGACATGAGATACCACTAAGTGAAGTCTGCAAGCGAGCCATAACACTAGAAGATGCCACCTGTCTCTGCTCCAGCCTGCTGCTGTCACTCACTGCTGTCAAATGTGGAGAGACAAAGAAGTACCAAAGAGAACCCTTCAGAATTCTCTTTGCCCATTCATGACTGATAGAGCAAAATAACCCCACCCAAATGACTTCTAACTATGATATAATGAGTGTTTACACACGCCCAATTTCATACATACCAACATATAACATTAACGAATAAAAAATACCTTGAAGGAACAATCCTACTTCACCCCATATCCATATCATTCAATCAATTCTTTAAGTTCTAGTTTTATTTTTTCTTTCATTGTCCTCTATCACACATACACATGCTAGATCACTTGGGACTGAGCCTCAGTGTGAACCTAACCTTCTTCATACTCCCTTGATAACGAGACTGTTTGCAGCTTATTCCTGCTGAGCTTTAGTTTGTTTGTTTGGTGTTGTAAAATGGTTATTGGTAGTAGATGTGGATTAGAGTACTTGCTTAGTCTGTGCCAGATCTTGGACTTAAATCCCCACCCCCACAAACATTAGTGAGTTAGTTAGATTATCTAAGGTCTTCAGTTGCTTTGACTGGTTTGCATTAGCTGAATAGAGCCAAGAGATTCTTAAGAGTCCAAACGATGGCTCCATTTTCTGGTAGTAATAATAACTATTCAGTTACCTTGACTTGTTTATGCTAAATGCACAGAGTCACCTGTGACATACCTATCTTTGATGTTGAGGTGTGTTTCTTGTATGCATCAGAAGGATGGATCCTGTTTGTGTATCCATTCTGTTAACCTGTCTTTTTATTGGTGAATTGAATCCATTGGTATTGAGAGATATTAAGGACCAGTGATTGTTAATTTCTTGTTTTTTTTTTTCCCCTATTGGTGGCATTGTGTGTATGTGCGTGCATATGTGCATGTGTGTGTGCATTTTCCTTCTTTGGTTTTTTCTGGTATGAGATTATCTACTGCCTATGTTGTCATGGGTGTAGCTAACTTCCTTGGGTTGGAGTTTTCCTTCTAGTATCTTCTGTAGGGCTGGATTTTTGGATGGATATTATTTAACTTTGACTTTGTTGTGAAATATGTTGTTTTGTCCATCTATGGTGATTGAAAGTTTTGGTGGGCATAGTAGTCTGGGGTGACATCTGTGGTCTCTTAGAGTCTGCAGGACATCACTTCAGGCTCTTTTGTTATTAGGGTCTCTGTTGAGGAATCCGGTGTGATTCTAATAAGTCTGCCTTTATATGTTACTTGGCCTTTTCCCTTTGCTGCTTTTAATGTTCTTTCTTTGTTCTGTATGTTTAGTGTTTTCATTATTACATGGTGCAGAGATTTTCTGATCCAATCTATTTGGTTTTCTGTAAGCTTCTTGTATCTTTCTAGGCAGTTCTTCTTCAAGTTAGAAGAATCTTCTTCTTTGATTTTTATTTTTTTTAAATATTTTTGCATCTTTATTGCAAAAGAAACTTTTGTTTTATGAAATTATTTGTGTCAACTACTTTTGTACTTAAAAGAAAAACATATAAATTAGTCAGTGAAATGGTCACAGTTTCAAATATGGATCTATTACGTCATCAAGTAGTTTTATATTGAGCAATTTTCTAGAAAATTACAGCTCCCTGTAACAAGAGTCAAATCCAAAAGAAGTTGCACTATTGGATTGGTCAATCTTTCAGTAAATTGATGACTCAGAGCCAGGAACTACCTTGGGAGGGTTGTGTGTGTGTGTTTGTATGTTCCATTTCTGTTTGTTTTAAATCACTCCATGTTCTAATATTCACTCTTCAGGTCCAAAATGGTTTGTTTCATTACTCCCCATATCTAATTTTTGGTCTGGGGAATCTTTAAAAATATGATCGACTTACAGCTTTAGTCTCTCCTCCCACCTTTGCAGAAGTGCAGAGATATAACTAGACTGCAATGTCTGTGCAACAGTGCCCTTACCTTCTGTGCCACCTCCCTGGCTCAAACACTCGTTCATGAACACACAAGCAGCAGTTGCCAGGTTATATTGTGTTCCCCAAAGGAAAACAATTGTACTAGACATGCGCTTAAGTTAATGAGGTTAGTGATTAGCCTTGGTGCCTCAAACACAGAGGTGGGGTATTTCAAGAGCGGCCACCTCAGTGTGAATTCAGGCTCTTTCCAGAGCATTCCCACAATTTACAGCAAATCAGTATAGGTAGAGACATTTTCATATCTCAGGACAGCTGTGGAGTCACATGTGAGTCATCTATGGACGCACAGGTGACTTCGTCTGGACCTTCCCAGACAGTGCACATAGAGGAAGGGTAATTTTAAAAAGCACCCAAATCTTCAACCCAACAAGAAAAAACACATACTCATAGATTCCCCCCCACAACCAGGGGTTCTCAGCCTGTGGGTCGAGACTCTTTGGGGGTCACAAATTCTTTGATTTTTATTAAATATATTCTATGGGCTTTTGAGCTGGGATTCTTCTTCTTCTATGCCTCTTTTTTTTTTTTTTTTTTTTTTTTTTTTTTTTTTTTTTTTTTTTTTTTTTTTTTTTTTTTTTTTTTTTTTTTTTTTTTTTTTTTTTTTTTTTTTTTTTTTTTTTTTTTTTTTTTTTTTTTTTTTGCTTTTTGAGACAGGGTTTCTCTGCTGCTTTGGAACCTGTCCTGGAACTAGCTCTTGTAGACCAGGATGGCCTGGAACTCACAGAGATCCACCTGCCTCTGCCTTCCAAGTGCTGGGATTAAAGGCGTGTGCCACCACCGCCTGACTGTATGCTTATTATTCTTAAGATTTGTCTTTTTGTAGGGTTCCATATTTTCTAGATATTTTATGTTAGGAGACTTTTAGATTTAACATTTTTCTTTGACCAATGAATCTATTTCTTCTGTTTGTTGAATATTTCTTCTACTGTATATTTAACACTTGTGATTCTCTCCTTCATCTCTTGTATTATATTGGTGATACTTCATTCTGAAGTTCCTGTTCTTTTACCCAGATTTTCCATTTCCAGATTTCCTCAGTTTGGTTTTCTTTATTGCTTCTATTTCAATTTTCTGGTCTGGTTTCCTTGATCTGTTTGTTTGTTTTTTCCTTGTAATTCTTTAAGGGATTTATTGATTTCCTCCATTTTTTGGTGTCTTTTCATCAATACCTTTAAGAGAGTTTTCATTTTTCTCTTTCAGGACCTCTATCATCTTCATAAGGCTGTTTGTAAGGTAGGTTTTTTTGTGCTTCAACTCTCTTGGAATGTTCAGGTTTTGCTGCTGTAGGGTAGCTGGAGTCTGATGGTGCCATATTGCCTTTGCTGTTGCTGATCGTGTTCTTACACTGGTGTCTAGGCATCTGATTTTTGGGATGATTACAGGTCTAGGTCCTGATTTCTGAGTTTGTCTTAGTTTTGTTCCTTGGTTTGTTTTCTTTTTGGTCTTCTAGTCTTTGTGGCCTGGATTTCGGAGTCTCTGCCCAGGTTAGGAGCTGGCCTTTTGGTGGTTATTTTGGCCTTTGGTGCAGTCGTGACTCTATTCTGACTGGTGTGGCCTGTTTTTCTGATGGCTGTGGTTTGCACCTGTTCTTTCAACTGGTGTGGACTATCCCTGAGTCAATGAAGTCTGCTCTTCTGATTGTTTTGGACTGTACAAAGTAGTGGAAACCCACTAGTGTGGGGCAGGGCCCAGCAGGGGTGTTGGTGCTGAGATGGGAGGGGGAGGGCCACAGGACAAGTGCTGGGGATCAGGATCTGGGGAGTGGGGCAGCTCTGCTGAAAGGCAGGTCACTCACCTGTTCTTCTAACTGATATTGACTGTACCTGAGTCAATGAAGTCTACTTCTACAACCAGAGTTGAGGGGATGTGTTGGTCGTAGGGACGATGTTATAGTTGGAGGGCTTGGGCAGTGGAATGGGTCTTGAGGGAACAAAATGGGGTTGGGGGAGCAGACCAATTGGAAGCTGGGTCATTCACCTGTTCTTCTCACTGGTGTGGACTACACCCAAGCAGTGGAATTTTACCAGAGTCGATATCAGTAATTTTTATGATTTTTGCATCATCATTTAAAGTAACCATTATTGCTGAAATGAAGAAGCATTTATAGTTATTTATGTGTGTTACTGTAGAATGATGAATATATAAAACTGTAGATGACAATGAGGTGAGGAAAATTCAAAATCTATAGATAAGCTCTACTTACATTAAGATATAAAAGCATGAATGGGATTTTAGGAAAATCTTAGCATTTGTACATGGAATTGGAAGTTCCGCTTGAATATACATATATGTGTATACGTGTATATTTATGCAAGTACATATATATATATATATATATATAGAGAGAGAGAGAGAGAGAGAGAGATTGAGTTTGCTTATTTTTTATTTTTCCTTAAAATAGTGACTGTTAAAACCTTCCCTAAAGGAACTTTTTTTTTTTTTAACACAAATAGCTGTTGATTTCTGAGATAAACCCCAATAGTTTATGCAGGTTGGTTGCTACAGTCCTGCCTGGCCTTGCTCTATAGATGACTCCCTGAGGGCAATTCACCATTTATCTCTACAGGTTTCAGCCTAGGAAAAGCCTGTAGCAATCATTGTTAGAGGGATTGGTGTGTAACAGGCCTTTTAAAATTTCCAAACAAGATTTAACCTCCTTAGTCACATTTTGGTTAATTGGAAACAGAATGTGAAGTGAAAGACTTGCTTTTTAATCAAGATGGCAGATTTGGAGTTAAAGGTGATACTAGTTTGATAATTATTGGGAGCATTTAAATAAAACAACATGGTATGTGAGTGAGTTACCCATTCAAATGGGTAGAATTGATTGAGAAGAACTTTTATGTGGAATATTCTCAAGTGGAAAGAATGACTTAATATGAAGTTGATCAGCAACACTGAAGTAAAGAGATTACAACAGGGGGTAGGGATGTTTGTATGAAACCTGTTTTTGCCTTACATCATGCTAACTCTTCAGACTTAACAAATGTCTTGATGAACCAGGTCTTTAAAGATCCAGTTCCCATTCAGTGCCTGGAATGTCCATTAGCTCTTAGTGGCTGGGATATCATAACATTGTGTAGACTGACTCTGGGAAGACTTTGGTGTGTTGTTTGTCTGCAGTTGTTTATATAAATTACTAGCCATACTCAGAAAAGGAATCAGAGAGCTTGCCCAGCAGGTACAACAGGTGGATGATGGTTATAGTAAATGTTTTAGATTTAAGGGTGTGTGCATTTATGGAGTTACTCTTATAGGTCCCCAAATGTAAGCCTTTGAAAGATGTGTTGAAGTTTGCATGGCTGCTCCTGGTTACCTAATAGATTTCCATCACCAATATACTTATGGGATGACACTAAAATGTCTGATATGGGCTTTGAGACCCAGATAGGTAACATTGTTGAGCAAATTAGGTCTTACCAAATTAGGACTGCTGCTTTCCAGTTTCCTACTAGATGTGGGAGGTAAGTCCCTATTGCTGAAGATAACATACACTTTGGACATGGACAGGACCCAGAGGACCCAAGCTGAAATAGACCTGAAAGCTTCCTTCCTGAGGACTACTTTCACAGCACTGGAAGATGTCTTGCAAGTTTCTGAGGGAGGGAAGCCATCAGCCCTATACGGCTATGCTGCCTATGGACTGCAACAATTGGCAGAATGGTGCGATAACCCTAAGGGCGCAATAGTGGCATGCATACCTTGCAGTAATCAACAGCTGTCTAGTTGGACCGAAAGCCTACTCAAGAAGAGGAAAACCATGCCTAGCACTGGAAACCTTGCTAACAACTCAGTGCTGAGGAAGTCATGGATCTTGGAGGAGAACCCATAGCAGCCACTTTAGTAAACAAACATAAAACCTAACAACGTTCTATATATTTATCCTTAAAATCACAGATAAGTATAGTTACCACTCTCATCATAGAAACTTCTCTTTGCAACTAAAAACTGTAACAGGACAAAATGCGGAGAACAGCAGATTATGTGATGCCCCATCCCAACCCATACATCTACAGTACAATTTCCATACCTAAGGCTCAAGGATCATTGTGGAAGAGGAGATGGAAATGTTGTATGAGGTAGAGGAACAGGAAATTTTCTTGGAGATTGTATTTATTAGAAATGCCAGAGAAGCTACAGCCATAAAGAGTAATCAACTTGGCTGCTTAAAAAAGACCTGAGCAATGATCGTACCAACAGATATGCTAACATGGGTTTCAAGCATTGATGGAATACAAAAGATTCTTTGTTTAAAGCTTTTACCACTATGGTAACACTAATTATAACTGGATATATTCAATATACATATCATATATATCTATATATACATACATACAGTACTTTACCCAAAATACCAACCCAATTTATGTAAGTTATTAGCATCGTAAGTATGAGTTTCTCTAATATGTTAAATTTTAACTAAATTTGAAATGTTCTTATTAATCTAATCAAAATTCATTGGAAGACAATGGTGAGTTCAGGTGACAAGATTAGGGAACAGAAATGTGGACTTTAGCTTTAAAAGTGAGAACACTGATGCAGCATGTATTTTGAATTAAATTATTTCAATTTAAAGAGGCTAAAAGGAGAAGGGGATAAACTACCACACTTATTAAATTCTGTATCTGGTAAGAAGTTTCTGCATACATTATCTTACTTCTTTGTGACGCCCTGAGCTGAGTTCCTTCTGTTCTTTCTGCCTCATTGTTGCTGGAGAGGGCACTTTCCCAAACTCCGACAGTCCCATTTCATTCAGAAGCTCACCACAGCATCTCTTTGCTTTTGGCCATAGAGCTTTTCTGAAAAGAGGAGAAAGCATTGCTTTTGTGAATGCGTAAAATGTGGTTACAGAATGTTTTCTGAATTGGTTCACAAATGGATTAAAATGCATTTGTCCACAGCAAGGGCCAGACCTACAATGCTTTCTTACTAGTTTTTCTCCCTTTGATCTCAAACTCTATCTGAGATTATCCTTAAAATAAAGTTATTATTTGAAAGTGACCTAAACAAAAATATGCTGGAACTTAAGAAAATAATGTAACAAATAGGCATGCTATTTCTGTATTGACCATTACTTTGCTACATTTTCATTTCCATATTTTGATAAATATATTTATAGTTGTATATATGAAAAATTATTTCCTGCTGCTTCATAATTGTTCCAGGTAGAATCAAAATACAAAATTTCAGGAATATTCTTTCAGCTATTTCAAATGTTTCTTATCATACATATCAGCCCACAACTCACAAATTTAATTTTAGTGTATTATTTATGACACATTTGAAGTACCGATAACATTTGTAAATTATTCTTTTTTTATACTGTTTTTTAACTAAACATTACAGCTTTTTAGTTACTCTGCCTTTACCTAGATGTATTTTATTTATTTCCCTTAAGTTCTGTGTAGCATATTACTATGTGGATTTTGCAGAATTTATATACTAAATCTCCTTCTGGTGGCAGTCATTCATGTCCCCTTTTACTTTTCTTTTAAATTTTGTGCCATACAAAATTTTGCAATTAGCATATTAGTATATGTCCCTATGTACCTATTTTAAAAAGTTTTTAGTCAGTGATTTTTTCAAACACCAACATGAAGTGGATTCACACTAGGATAGAATTCTGGTCTTCTCTCAGGGATTTCAGTAAAAAACAAGTGGTTTCAGGTTCTGATTTCTAGCAAGTCCTTGTGATGTCTAGACCATTAGCCTCATGGCATGCTTTAAGCATAGAAACTCTAGAGAGCAGTTTCAGAATGCATTTATGCAGTAAAGATGTATTAGTTACTTTTGGTTTTGGTTGTGAGCCTCACATTTAGTGGCTGAGTCAACTCTTCAGCCCTCTCAGGTTACTATTGCTGTGCTAAAACACTATGACCGAAGCAACTTCTAGAAGGAAAGGTTTTAAGGGTGTATGGCTCCAGAGGGTGTCATGGCAGCAGGACCAGCTGAGAGCTGATGTCTAGAACTTCAAGAAGGAAGAGAGAGGACAGACTGGAAACCTGCCTCCAGGAACATACTTCCTTCCGTAAGGCCACACCCCCTAAATCTCCCACACAACACCATCAACTGTGAACCTTGTATTCCAAAGTTCAAGACTATGGGGGCATCTCATCCAAATTGCCATACTAGTCGGGTGCCTTGGTATTATTAGATACTGCCCAAGTGTTTATTAAGTGGCTACTCCTTTACAGGTCTTGATAGAGTACTTTGTTGGTTGTTTTTTACTCTTTGAGTCTTTTGGCTCTCTTGTGAGCCACCCAGTTCCCAAATAAATCACACACAAGGCTTGTTCTTAGTTACAAATGCCCAGCCTTAGCTTGGCTTATTTCTAGCTAGCTTTTCTCAACTTAAACTATTTCATCTATCTTTTGCCTCTGGGCTTTTATCTTTCTCTATGTCTGTATACCTTTGTTTACTTATTACTTTGTGGCTTGCTGTGAAGCTGAGTTGCTGGCCGTTGATGTCCTCTCTCCTTCTTTCCTTGTTTCTTGATCCTTTCTTCCCAGGTTTTTCCTTCTCTTTATTCTCTCTGCTGAGAATTCCTCCTACCCTTTCTCCTGTCCAGCTATTGGCCATTTGGTTGTTTATTAGACAAATTAGGTGATTTAGACAGGCAAAGTAACACAGCTTCACAAAATTACACAAATGCAACATAGAAGAATACAACACATCTTTGCATCATTAAACAAATATTCTATAGCCTAAATGAATGTAACATATCTTAAAATAATATTTCACTATAGAGTACTAAAGAATATAGGAATTCTGTTGCTGATCAACATACAATAAAACTTAGTATTATCATGTTATTGGCAACTGTTAGTCAATATTTAGTAAAATCTTACATTGTCTCATTTATTGAGTTTGTTATGTCAATGTAACAAGTAAAACTGGGATATGATTGCTGGCTTAGTTTTCATTTACTTGGTACTAATGAGCATTTTTCTTTAATGAATCTCTTGTTCAGATCTATTGTCTTTTTTTAAAATCTTACATTCTGCCCCCAAGTTGGTACTTTTATCCTTAATGTGAATATTAATAATGTTTTACTAAGTATATATGCTGCAAATGACTGAAGTCAGTATCTTTATTGTTTTTATTCTTCCACACCAAGTGATCTTTAAATGTTTTTTCTGTTTCACATGCATGGAATCAAGGTATAGAGTCAGGCTGTGAGATAATTCCCCTCTTCTTCCCTTCTCTTCCCTTCCCTTCTCTTCTCTTCTCTCCTCTCATTTTCTCTCCCCTCCCCTTTCCTCTTCTCCTCATCCCCTCTCCTCCTCTCTCTTCCCGTCTGCTTTCCTTTCCTCTCCTTTTCTTTTCTCTTTTTTCACTCTACTCCCCTTCTATATTACATCTCTGAAACATTTATTTTGACTCTAGAATATCCAATAAATTCATACTATTTTAAATGTTCTTGAATATTTTTCTGTGTGTCAATTCTCCCTTTGACAGTTTCTGGGGCACAGTGGTTGTCTTAGGATTTACAACATAACACACATATGCAGAATAGCACAGTCTTATTGGAAGTCATACCGGAAGCCCTGTTTAAGTGGGTAAAGTTTAGAGGTTGACATGTACATATAAAGTTTGATTTCTTTTGTATATTTGCATAACAAATGGAATTTGGGGGGAATATATTCTCTCTACACAAAAGTTCAGGTAATTTGTAGTAACTGTATGCATTGATTACTTTACTATTTTACTTAAGATAATAACTCACTGTATTCCATTTAGTTATTTTTATAATTTAATCCTCTAAAATAATCCCATGTTTCTTACTAAAGGGTTCCATTACACAAATAGTAGACTTGTGACTAAACAAGCATTAAATCTTTTAAATATTATAAGTGGGTAAGACAGGATTAAATATAAGTATCTGTTTTTACTTTGGCAAATGTCTGTGTTCTTTAGTTATACCACGATGGTTCTACAAAAAAAGAGAGAATGGTCTTAATATATAAAAATAGAACTGGCTACTTAAATCGAGTCACCACTTTCTCTTAGTCTTCCTTATAGCTGATGTACATCCAGAAGTTGGAGTGGGTTTTGAGAGTTGAAATCTCTCCAGGCAGTGTGTCCAGCAAGGCCACTGAGAAACCTCACTGAGGATGAACTAGAAGAGAACCCGAGTGAGCAAGTTTAAGTCTAACAATATTTCTGGATATTTTCAGGGCTATGGTATTGAAGAGAGATTGATTTTAGTCTTTGAAGTAATCAAATGAAGATGAATGATAGAAACAGTCTCACTCAAGAGGAGTTCCCCTGACCCCAGAAAGCTCTGTATACTAATATATCCAGGATTTTGTAGCCTTTTTATTGTCTAAGACATGATAATGCAGAATATAGCAGTCTGCTAATTTCTCACAGAATCATGTAGAAACTCATAGGGAAGCTTTCTCCTCGAGGAAACAAAACATAAAAAGGGATTAGTTAGAAATTCTTTTACGACAAAAGATGGCTTTCATCGAGAAAGTTTCCCTCAAGAAAAGTCCAAAGATATCAGTGTGGACTCTTTCACCTTCTATGTAGGTTTAAATTAATGTAGATCCTGGGCAAATTATCCCTTTATAAAGTTTGCTTTAAGAGTTACACCTCTGTTCTCAGAAAAGCCTATTATTTTTCTTGATACTTGAAGGGTCAGAGTTCAGGAAAGACTCCAATTAAAAACATTCCCTTGAAAGGCTAAGGAGATGGTTCAGTTGGTAGAGAAACAGAGTGAGGAACAGAGTCTATATGTTAACCTGTCCTTCAGGTGACTCTGACCCAGATCATCCACATCATTTCCCTGTCCTTAAATTAAAACATCATAGTGACACTGAGTTTCCTGTGTCAAAGATTTTTGAGAGGAACTGGTACTGAGCTCATTGATTGACACATGATGTCTTGCATGAGACCCGTGGATTCCTGGCTACCACCCCCCACCACTAAAACGTGGGTTTTGTGGGGCTCAGAATGAGAATAAGCTGGAAGGTGACACTGATTATTACATTTGCATGTTTTTCTATTATGTTCTTATTTGCTCTTTAATGTCTATGGCTTCAATCTAGGAGCTGAGGAGTATCAAAAGCTGTAACACCTGATTAAGGTGGTGAAAATTCTAGTTCTCAAACCTCCTTGTGTCCTAACTCATCTGAGGATTAATCCAATTTCTTAGACACTATTTCTTCAGGCAGGGCCAGCATTTAGCCATTAAAGCCATAGAAGACAGTTACAAAAATTACCCAAAGTCAAGAGAATATGCAAAATCAGACCTTTGACCTGGGTTTTGAACGTGGAGTAAAGTGTTGGAAAAATGTGCTAGAGCTATGAGAATTATTTGACTAAAGACGTTCATACAGAGAGTCTTGAGGAAGACTCTTGCCTCTGGCTAGGAGAATCATGGGGAACATTTTTTATTATTTACACATGCACATTGCTCTGGATATTCCCCATGTATGATGCTGGCCACCCTGAAGAAATGCATGGACTATGACATAAGGAGACATTTTGGAACTCACAGTGTTCGCCTTCAGTGCAGCTTTCCAAGTGATAGCTGGGAAAGGGAAGGGAAGAGCTGTGACTCAGGAGACATTAAAGTAAAATCAACAGGCTTGTCAAATGCAGTCCCCAATGGGCTAGAACCTAAAGGTGCCTGATGCGTGTATGTCATATAGAGAACTGAGTCATTTTTTTCTGAAACTTGATTAGCTGGAGAAGGCAGAAGTTAATGAGAATAAGGTAAAACAAACATCAGGCTATTGAATATAGGTACCACTTACTAAATGAGGATGGGCTGCATTTGACTCTGAATCTCAAGCTCAGGAAAATCAACTTTCCAGAAAAAATTAAAATCAAGAAACCATGACCACAATTTGGGTCTCTTTAAACCAATTTATCTATTGTATTGCTTTGTTCTTTCTTTACATTTCTCTATGAAAGCTGATTATAAATTATCAAAACTAAAACAGATCTCCTCCACATCTTATAAACAAATTTGAAAAAAAGCTATTAAGATGGAAATAAGTAAAACAAAAAGACACTCATTTGAACTACTGTTGAAGTCGTTAAGTCATGTCTTTAATCCTTTCTTTGCTATTTTACTATTGAAAATACCTTCCTCTTCTGAATTGCATGCATGTCTCATACAGCCTAACAGTGGAAATATTCTTGTTTGTTCAGGAAAGGAAGGTCTGCGATTGTAAATACTGTATGAGCTTGTGTAAAACTCCAGAGTACAGATGACTAATATAGTGTAATTAACACACAGCATAAAGTGAGAAGTCTAAAAATGTCAATGTTGAAGGGAATACCATTGAATGAAACTGAAACCTCCCAAAATCATCCTACCAAAGTTTCTTAGGGTATTTTGGGAACTCTGGTATCTTAACTGTTTCAGTCACTCTGAAAGTAAGCTGACAATGGTGTCGGGAAAACTTGAACCCCACAGGTTGAACAAAACAAAACACAAGGAAAGGATAAAGTCACTCGAAACCTAGTCATGTTGCGATGCTTACAGTCACCAACTCATTTATTCATATTTGAAAATCAAGACAAGCTGTGGTCGGGCGGTGGTGGCACACGCCTTTAATCCCAGCACTCGGGAGGCAGAGGCAGGCGGATCCCTGTGAGTTCAAGGCCAGCCTGGTCTACAAAGGCTAGTTCCAGGACAGGCTTCAAAGCTACAGAGAAACCCTGTCTCGAAAAACAAAACAAAACAAACAAACAAATAAAAAAAGAAAATCAAGATAAGACTGAAGTAATTATGGCGACATAGATTACTGTTATAGGAATCCCAACAAATGTCCAGGGAATTGAACTAAATAAAGCAGGGTGTTACCAAAGCTAGGGAAGGGACTTACATTTCATTTATGAGCCTATTTACTATGAACTCAGCATTCACCATCTCCCCCAGCCTCTACATATGCACACCACACACACCCCAATCTTCTCTCCTAGCACAGAGAGTTAGGGTTAAGTGTAATAAGGAAAAACAAAGGCTAAAACTATTTGCTGACAACGTATGACATGTAAGAAAGATCACTAATAACTGAGGGCAACTAACTACTTCACAATAAAGTCTCATGCATATGGGTTGGTAAATTCATTTTTAAACCTTGTCTAGCTCTAATTAGGTGAGTTTGCTAGGTATTATCATCACAGTTTTGGTAACCATGGAAACCCTTGACCTGTAAAACAAATTACAGTGTGGTGTTGTTCTTCCCTTATATTTAAGGGATTGTTGGAATGTTTAGATTTTTAGTTTAAACAACTATCATAAATCATGGAATGTTTTGTGGAGCAGTGAACCATCTCCCTTGGGACAAAGAACCAAGCTACAAACTAGCACCACCAACATTACTGGAATTGAGGAAATTGTGCAACCTGCCTTGGAGTGAACTCAGTCCCCATTTAGAAATGCATTGAGTCTGCTCTTTTGCAAACACAATTCTATAGGGAAAAGAGAGAAAGGGTGATGAAGAAATCTCCTGTCCCCTGGCTTTGAAGTTTCACCATCTCCACAATGTTTATGTGGAAACAGGATTCTCACCATGGGCAATTGGAGGGCTCTGGCATATTGAGTCATTATTTTAGGGGTTCAGAACTAAAGACACATTTAACAACACCAACTAAAAATTTAAAAAGGTTTTAAAAATTTAAAACAAAGACTATTCGTAAGGTACAAATTTCTGATATTATTATTCAATTTGATGACAATTTCCATTTGTGTTAGAGTTGTCAAGACTTAGAAAAGTATGACAAGATGGACTCTGAAGACCTGATTAGCATTGCAGCATTACCCATGTGTAAGGAGTGGGAAGTACTGTCCCAACAGTCATCCCAGAGCGGGGGAGTGACCCTTTGAAGATGTATACAACTAACCAATGGACAATATTTCTGATTTTTATAAAACATCCAGTCCTTACTCCAATATTTTTGCAATGAGACAAGTTAGAAATATATGCCACAGAGGTCCAAATAGGATCAAAATGATGCATCTTGAATGCATCAAATAGTTCATGGCTTGATTCATATCTGATTAAAACTTCTGTTTCAATTACATTTTAATTATTAATTGTTTGGAATTCAATTTCATCCTGAATGGAACCATTTACCTTTCCATCTGAACTTTTCTTTGAACCACCCAGAGATGATATAGTGAAGCAGAGGACACCATTATAACATTACTGTTACTGATAGCTACAAGTTTTAATGAAGAGCTGTGAGCATGAAGCCATTTATTTCCTGTTTTAGACTAGAGGGCCATAGTTCTCCCGTGGTTTTATACATCAGGAGTTGTATGTATGAACATAATAAAGACAAGGGCATATGTTCTTATTTTCTATCTAGATTAAAATGCCTTGAGGGGATGGCATTTTGCTTATAGACTTACAATTCTTCAAGGCCTACTATTAATAGCTGTCATTTGTTACATCTATTCTCTATGTTAGAATCTTTAAAAACATCTCTAATTCCCACATCACTTCTACAAAGAAGATATTATTATCCATCTATGTCTTTACCTTTGTTTATTTCAGATAAGAAAACTAATGAACAACACAGTTGAGTAATTTATGGAAAATATCACAGCTGACACATGACATAGTAGATTAAAAACTAGACCTTTTATAGTCTGACTTCACACGTGCCTTATTTTGTTCATTATAATTTCAAATTTTCTGTTGTGTAGCATGCATAATATTAAGGTCAGGGTTTACAGATGATTAAGGGATCCCAAAAGGAATTTTACAATTATAGTTCTACAAATTACAATTCATTTTTAATTAATAGTAATTTCACAATAATTTTATTTTTTTAGGTTTTTTTGTCAATACAAGTTTTCATTCAAGTGTATCATAGATTAGAAGAAGATATTTGTATAAAACCTGTGACTGTTAGATGTATAAGATAGACTTTAGGTGCTATTAATACAACCACATGACTTGATAGTAGTGATGAATAGTGCTTCCTAATTATTCATTCAAAGCTCACCATGTTAAGCCTGATTAAAGTTTTATTACAGCCAATTTTCTCTTCAGCCCCAAAGGCTGGAGATACACAAGGTTAGAGAGCAGAGATATTAAGCATATTACTCAAACTCTTAACTAGTTGACAGAAGAGAAAGAGTGAAGATTCATTCAGAGCTCTATACTCAGGATGCTTAATCCTGTTTCTGCCATGTGTTGGCTGTTTAGGCGTCACCCAGAAAGTGGTGTTATAATTTATACCAATTGTTGGTTTGACTGGATCTAGAATCAGTTTGAATACAAATCTCTCTGAGTGTCTGTAAGGATTATCTAATCTAGGCTAATGGATGTGGGAAGACTCACCCTAAATGTGGATGATGCCATTCCATAGGCTGGGGTTCCATATTACATAAATATGAAGAATCTAGTTCAACACAAGAATTCATCACTCTGTTTCCCCACTATACTGTGCTCAGCAGATTCATGATCTTATCATCTTCCTTGCCACAATATACTTCCCCACAAACTGTAAACCAAAATGAACCCTTCTTTCATTATGTTGTCAGGTATTTTATTGCAGAACCAAAAGAAATAACTGATATGGAAAACTGAACCTAGGAGTGGGGCCATTGATGTGGTAAACCTGACCATATTGTTCTTAGGCTTTTGGAACTGGTTTGTGGGAAGAATGCAGCAGAGTCAGCACTTAAAGTAAGGAAAGTTCTTGGGTGATGTAAGCCGAGTTTGATGGATGAATCACATGGGATTTGGAAAACCAGAAGATTGGAGAAAAATGTAGACAAGTAAGGCTCAGTTCATTAAGTTTTACAGAGAAACAAAGAAACCATCAGAAACTGGTCTAAGGTGGCCTACAACTTGATATGAGCTACAGAACTTGGTCATCCAAGTAGCATTGGTTTTTGCAGACATAAAAAGTGCAAGATTGAGTTAATCATAGAGTATTGTCCCATGCTCTTAGAATGCTTCTGATGCTAGACAATATGTGGCAGAGTTGGAATGGTTGTTTGGATGAAGATGGCCTCCTTAGGCTCATAGGGAATTGCACTATTTGGAGTTGTGGCCTTATTGGAGTAGGTGTGGTCTTGTTGGAGGAAGTGTGTCATTGGTGGTAGGCATTGAGATATCAGAAGCTCAAGTCAGGCCCAATTTGTCTCTTTCTGCTGCTGATGTGGGATTCCCCTCTGTATGCTGTGAATACCAGTGGTTAATAAAGAAGCTGCTTTGGGCCTATTGCAGTGCAGAATAGGGAAAGGCAGGAATTCCAAGTAGAGAGAGGAGGAGAGAGCAGAAGGAGTCAGGGAGATGGCATGTAGCTGCCACAGGAGGCCAAAAGGCCTGAACCTTGCCAGTAAACCATGAGCCTCATGGTAAAATATAAAATAATAGGAATGGATTAATTTAAGATAGAGCTAGCCAATAAGAAGTGTGAGCTAAAAGGCCAAGCAATGTTGTAATAATACAGTTTTCTGTGTGATTATTTTGGGTCTGGACAGCCAGGAATGAATCTCTTCCTACATGTATCCTGTGGATCCAGATGTAGGACTCTTAGCTACCTCTTCAGCACCATGTCTGCCTGTGTGCTGCCATGCTTCCTACAATGATGATAAGGGACTGAACATCTGAACTATAAGCCAGTCCCAATTAAGTGTTTTTCTTTTTAAGAGCTATCATGGTCATTGTGTCTTTTCACAGCAATAAAACCCTAACTAAGACAGTTGGAGTCCCTGAAAGAGACTCTGAGGGCTCCAGTATGAAGCTATGAAGGTGAAGCCTAAGTTATTATAGACACTCAAAAATAATGGAGATGTCAGGCTTGTGGAAGTCTGCGGAGGAAAGCTGTAGTCATGTAGTAGACTGGTTTAAGATAGTATGCTGCAAGAGGCAGAACCGGAAGGTCTGTGCTGCTTAAGCCCCTTTGAACTTAGACAATTACATCATAAGGTTCTCATGTTAGTCATAGAGATTCCATTTTGTTTTTTCTTTTCTTCCTGGACTTTGGTTTTGCATTGGTTTGATATTTATTTTCTATGCCTCTTTTCCTCCTTTTTGGAATGGGAGTGTGTGTTCTGCTCCACTGTATGTTAAAAACATATGAACTATTTTGATGTTATAGGTGTTCAGGGGCTGGTATTCCAGATATTGCTTGAATATTAGACGAGACTCTAATTTGGAATTAACAACTTTGAACGATGTTACCTAAGTAAACAGGAAGTGCATTGTAAGCAACATCGTTCTCTTGAAGCTATTGGTGCTGCTAGGAGCAGATGTGTCTCATTGTCATAAAAAGTCCTAAGCTCTTAAAACATTTTAAATGCCATATTCCATAGATCTTTGCTAGGTTTGAAGATTATATATCTAACTGAAATATATCTCTATATCTCTAGAAAACCTAACTAAAATGATTACACGCTTGTCTATTATAGATGACTATCAACCTATATTTCTTAATTATGCATTACATTTTTAAATGAACTGCATAAACACAATACTTTAATCAAGAGCAGAAATATACATATAACAAAATTGACCTTAAGTTTGTATCAAGAAACCAAGATCCATACCAATGCAAATCTCTACAGCATATCCCCCTTTAAAGGTAAACAAACATTTATAAACAATATTTGGGAATTTGGGCATAGTTCTCTAGACTACTTCCTGCTGATTGGGGGTGCTGTTAATTAGGTCTTTCATGGGGTACCCTGTGTGCTAGGTTCATCTCAGTCAGCAGTAGGGTGAAGTAATTTTGGGGGGGTTCACAGAGATCTTTTGGGTGGTTTTGTTCCATCAAACCACATTAGTCTGGAAGGATTCCACAGGTTCTCATCCTCTGTGGAAACAAAAGAAGAACCTCTTTTCCAAAGCAACAAATCCTTAGACCCAGATTCTGAAGACATGATACCTTGAAAATATATATGTAGGTTTACTTAGCAGCTCGTACAATGAAATGCTTCTCTGTACTTAGTTCCTTCTCAGTCAAAGATTTCAAAGAAAACACAATAATATACATAATCCAGACTCTGTGTATTTTCTATCTGTACGTGGCTTATTTTTTTTTTACTCCTTTTAGTCTATGAGTGTCTGTATTCTCTTTAAATACTTTTATTTTTATAAACAATTTACTTCTTTTTATAACTCTCCATAATCTTTTTCCTCTCTCCCAAGCCTACATAGATTTATCCAAAACTGTGATCCATTTAGAAGTCTTTTCCATCTGAATTTGTCAATTTGTCTTTATTGTGTATCTGTAATCCTTTTCTGACCAGGACTGCTTCTTAAAATGCTAAGTGCTTCTGAAAAATCTAAGCAGCAGCATTGCTAGGGCAAATATGGCCCTGCCTGCTTGCTATGCCCAGTCCAACATGGTGGAAGTCTGTTCACTGCCTCTGAGACTGCTGGATATGAGCTTTCCTCACCACCTCAATTATGATAACCAGTTGGCCAATGCTGCCACCAAGGAATTTGCAGCACACTGCCCACAAACCCCATTTAAATGTTCAGCATCCTGAAAGGGCCAGAGTTCATGCTGGCAGCATGACCCAGAAAGCTGCCATTTCAAAACTGTGTGGCTTTTTTTCTACTACCACTGAATCAGAAAAACCTCTCTTAAAGGAGCCATGGCATTAAGCTGTGCTTAATTCTGTTTTTTCTTTTTTGCTTATAATTCCTTCCCAAACTCTCTCAGGTTTTAAGTGGATTTTAGTTGGCCATGTTGGCACCAATTTGTAGTAGGAGAGCTGCTTGTTTGTTCTCAGCTGTTCAGCCCTGAAATAATCACACAGAAACCATATTATTTATAATACTGTTTGGCCAATAGTTTAAGTATATTTCTGGCTAACTCATATCTTAAATTAACCCATCTCCATTAATCTATGTATTGCCACAAGGCTGTGCCTTACCAGGTAAAGTTCTGTCTTTGGAGGGGCTACATGTCTTCTCCTGGCTCCACCTTCTTTCTTCCAGCATTCAGTTTAGTTTTCTCTGCCTAGCTCTATTCTTTCAATCACAGATTAAGACAATTTCTTTATTAACCAATGGTATTCACAGCATACAGATGGGAATCACACATCAATAATGTAATAGTATGTTCAATTTTCTAGAAAAAAATCAAAGTTTCCTGACATTGCTCAACCTTGACTATTTATATTATTATGCTTTTCATGAAGATATTCAATTGTTACTGCATAATTTACTAAAACAATGCCTGTTCCCAGTGTCTTTCTTTGTGACTTGTCAAGAACTAGTTGCCTTGGCTTGTATGTTTGTGATTATACTTATCTACTATGGGACATTGATCTATTTTTCTTTTTTTTTTTTTTTGGCTCAGTCCAGATTTGGAGCTGATTTCTATAACTGCATATAAAGGATTCTAAACCTTTGCATAGAGAGATTAGCCTACTTTTCAAATCTTCCTAACCGTATTTTACTCCTGAAACATCATTCCAATGAGATATTACATCCAGAAACTGAAAGAGAGAAATCATGTTACTTAAAAAGTATGATCAATTAAAAGTTAAATTGAATGATGGCATTGACAAAAACAATAATTTGTCTCTTTTTCTTGAAAATTAGCTTAGTTTACCATCAAAACTGCATCTTAATCTTATCTTTCAAATCTATTATTTATGAAGAACATCACTAGAATTACTAATAATTTGTCTTAAATTCAAAGCACTTTAAATAATTTGTAACTTATTTTTATAAATAACTTGTAATTTATTTATTATTATAAAATCTTATTTTATTAAAATATTACTTTTACCATTTTATTCTAGAATTTTTAATGTATTTAAAATTAATTAGATTATTTTTTATTAGAAACACTGAAGGAAAGAATTTCATGTTTCAACCTAAGGAAAAAACCGTAGAAAATAAACAAAGACAGAAAAATCTTTTTATACAGTGCTTTCTGTCCAGAAAATTTACTGTTTTATTTATTTTGAGCCCATACCAGGCATGGTTCCAGGTTCATGAACATCTCTGATGATATACTTGTGGGCAGATATTCTAGGCTGAATTATATCGGGTTTGGGATATATTTCTGCTACTCTTCAGCTCAGCAGGTAAATATACTTGCTCCTAAACCTGAAAGTCTGAGTTTGAGCCTTGGAATCCACAGAGTGGAAAGAGAAAACCACCTCCTGAAAGTTGTTCTCTGTGGCATATGCCACTGCCCATCCCCATAAATAAATAAATAAATAAATGTTAAAAAATGTGTAAAGTTCTTTTCTGAAGTCACATACTATATGTGTGGAATGACAACCATGGCCTTTTTTGAGATTATAATTTAGTTGTAACATTTATCTCTTCCCTGCTCTCCTTCAAATTATGGCTTTTTAATTTCTAATTATTATTGTAAATATATACATATATTTATATATACATATGTATTCCTAAATATAGCCTGTTGAGTCTGTAAGATGTTACTTATATGTAAGTTCCAGGGATGAACTTTGACACTGGACAGCTAATTGGTAAGCTCTTCTCTGCAGAGAACCACCTCTCCAGTTCCCAGAGTTCTCAGTTGCATATACATACACACACACATACACACACACA